>JAASAO010000316.1:0-84565 GCA_017311375.1 Mytilus coruscus
TGGATACGTTTTCTGTACACTTACACAACTGACCGATCGCTTTTGTGCTGTTCTTTGCAATACGAATCTTTAAAAGAAAGCAAAAAAGTTAACACACATTGGTATGCTGATCTTTCTGCATTCGTGTCTTTAGATTTTTTTATTTCTAAAAAACGATGGCAATTCTATTATTTGATGTCAACACAGAAAAACACTCCAAAAAGTAATTGAAGGAATATGCATACTAATTGTATTTGACATTAGAATTTATACTATAAAACAGAATCATATATAAAAGTGTTTTGTGGATTATGAAAACAAAAACAAAACATATCTAGGGCAATTTATCGCACTATATATATGCAGTTTGTCCCAAACAATGCAGACGTTAATCTCTTTTCAGGTGCGGCTTGAAAACATGTAAAAGTTATCAATTTCGTGATTAAAAGTGATTGCTAAAGAAGACAAACATTTTAACAACAATCTATAAACATGTTCTTGGATTAATTTGCACTTCTCATGAGTGCAAATTGGAACCACACTTTTTTTAACGGTAGAATCTTCAAATTTGGCAATATTGTACCTCTGGGGTTAGGTAACACAATGCAAAACAAAATTGGTGTGGCTCGCCTGGTTCGGCAACTGGGTGAAAACAGTGACAAAATCCTGTAGGATATTTTTTCTCCCATAGGATTTTTAAAATCCTACAAGATTTTGAGAAATAAAGGATAAAGTCATAATCCTATAGGATATTTTAATATCCTACAGGATATTTAAATCCTTTGGGATTTATAATCCCTTAGGAGAATAAAATATCCTACAGGATATATTTTCTCCCTTAGGACTAAAAAATCCCTTAGGAGAAATAAAGCATTTCCTACAGGATATTTTTATCCTATAGGATATTTGTCTAATAAAATAATCCTGTGGGATAAAAATATCCGATAGGATTAATAAAAATCTAAGGATTTCATTACAGAAAAAATGTCCTGTGGGATAAAAAAAAATCCTAAGGGATAAAAAAAAATTCTAAGGAGAATAAAAATCCTATGGGAGATTAAAGCAAATCATAAGAGAAAAATCTCCTATGGGAGAAAGAAATCTCCTGTGGGAGAAATAAATATCCTATGGGAGAAATAAATATCCTAAAGGAGAAATAAATACCCTATGGGAAAAAATCTATTTGGGAACAAAACCAAAGAAAGAGAATAATTTTATATGTTCTGGTATAAGTAAAGGTATTATTTTATTTGACCAAATATCCCAGATTTCATTGTTCAAGAATGTAAATTTTACTACCAATGACACAAATTCCCGATTAGATTCTTTATTAAGATACCTAACCCCAGAGGTACAAGCCTGGATCTTGCATGTCAGTTACTGCTACTGGTCCTTTGTTATTTTATGTTTATTATTGCCATTTGTGTAGTTTCTTCTCTTACCTATTCTAACATCGGACTCCGACTTCTTTTAAATTGAGTTTTACCCTGTTTTATGCAGTGTGGTTGTTTATTCCTCATTTGCTAAAGGTATAGGGGCAGGTTGAGATATCAAAAGTCATAAATAACATTTTGTCGCCTGTCCCAAAGGCAAAGCAGAAACCTTTATTCTTTGTTAATCTCGTGTGCTTTTGTTTTTTTAATTTAAGTTCAAAAGCATGTTTTTGGTGTTTAGTGTAGCAACCATTTTGCTGAACTAGTATACATTATTGTTTAGTGACCAATAGAGGCCCACCTCCATGTGCGGGACTTTCTCTCTGCGTAGAGGACCCATTTTGAACTCATCAGGGCACCTGTACTCAACGTTGTTGTTATACTGAGACAAGACTGTGACACCATCTAAACCAAAACTTAATCTGTGAAAAAAATCAGAAGCAAATTCAAACAACACATGGTGTTAAGGCTAAGAATACCATCAATTCTTTATTGAAAGTAAGGGCACGTCGGAAAATGCGTCCAACAGATCTATCCAAATAGGAGTTCATTGACAGACAGACAGACTTTGTCGTTTCTATAATCATGTAATGATGATCTCAATATGTTTTAACAAAATTTCTTATGAATACAATGTGCAATAGTATTTTAGCATTTTTCAAATTTAATGTACATGTATAATTGGTTAAAAAGTAGTACTGTAAAACATGTGCAAAACAGGCTCATTCTACTATTACATAAACAAAGACCTTTGAAAATCGTATATAAGTGTTTTTTTATTAAGTATAGGTAGCATTCCATGAAGATTTATTTTAGGTGGAGATGCCTGAATAGTTTTGCCAGTTACTATATTTCTTCGATTTTGTCCTCAATATGCATGTAGTACTTGCAACTGAACATTTACATTAACTAACAACAATAAATCCTTCAACAGAATTTGATAACCCAAATTTTGTGAAACTAAAAACTAGATGTTCTAAAGAGAGTGTGTTGTTCACCTAGGTCTATGTGCATCTTCGACAACGGATACACCAACACGTTAGACTAGAATATTATTCGTGACTAAAATCTTTTCTTTATTTTTAAATTATATTGCTGATAATTTCACAAAAATGTATTTACTTGTTGATCATTGGTTTATACAGATAGAAAGTTACGGAACTATTATAGATAGTCACAATTCAAAATATATGTTGAAAGTAAGAGAGAAAATAATCATATAAATTGCATACATTTAGCATATTTCTGTACATAATAGGAACGGGTATACGAAATTTTCTCAAATGTTGTAAGGGTAAATACACAAATGATTTGGTTTATAAATATAAAGATAATTAATACACACATCTTATAGGAATAAAGTCTCACCAACTAAAGCATTTCATATATAATTGTCATTCTTGGTTGAAATAGTGGAAGGAGTCATTTAAAATGTACATGTACGCTGTGGTTAGAAGTAACTGTTGTTCATTGTACATACACACCATAAATAAATTTCAGTCTATTTCTGTCATTATTTTCTACGCCTACGATAGAAGAGGGCATTATGTTTTCCGTTCTCTGCGGCCGTTCGTTCGTCCGTCTGTCCGTCCGTCCGTTCGTTCGTCCGTTTGTTCGTCCGTCTGTCCGTTCGTCCGTCTGTCCCGCTTCAGAAGTGTTTGGTCATGGTAGTTTTTGATGAAGTTGAAGTTCAATCAACTTGAAACTTAGTACACCTGTTCCCTATGATATGCTCTTTCTGATTTTATGCCAAATTAAAGTTTTGACCCCAATTTCACGGTCCACTGAACATAGAAAATGAAAGTCCGTGAACTATGGACACATTCTTGTTATATGTTAACTCAGAGACATATATAACATATATATCTGGTTAACAACAAAAAATATTTCAATATTTGAATTTGATGTGACTTATTGTTCATCTTTTTTCCTGTTTTTTTTTTTTTTTTTTTTTTGGGGGTATTGTTTAATCGTAGAGTCAATTTATGAGTTCAACTTTTCTAAATATAAAAAGCATTGTTCCAAAGGGGAATTAAAAAAACACACTTCTATCGAAAGTTACAGATAAAAACATAAATTTACAAATAAAAATAGTTCCTGGATGTAATTTAAAAAAACTCAATATCTATTTTAGTGATTTAAGTTGAGTAAGAATTTAAAATATTGATCCCACCTCTTAAAAAATGACTGGTGATGCTTTACAAACGTGATAATTTCTGAGACATGGTACATTCTGTATAGGTAGTGATTTACTTTGACATTTTCGGGTATTACAGCGGAGTTACATGTATATTACCTGTATATGGTAAGGTACTCTCCAATGAAGTCTCACGTATATACTGGTTTATATTTATATTTGTGTTCAGTATCTATTCATGATAATAAGGTTTTATAACATTCACCATTCTGCATGTTCTGTATTCCAAATTCACATTTAATTTTCAGACCGAATGTCAATGAGGATATGTAATTGTTGAAGGAAACATATTGACTATCAAATTGATTTGAATTTTCGGTGTTTTTTACTATGTATTAAATCATTGAAATTTAGAAAATTCAATACGGCTTGTCCACTAAGAACTGTAGCCGATATTAGGGAGTATTCTATGAATTTCATGGATGTAATAAATTGTTTTTTTCCAGTTAAGTGATATAAGTTGAGAAAAAAAATCTAGTCAGAATTCCCCTCACCTAAAACCCCTCTTAAATCATTAACGTCTCCTCGGAGACGTTATTAAGAATTGAACGATGGACAGTCAGTGCGTGAATGCCTCTTACTACCTGATTGGAAGATATTACGAGACGTGAATAATCAAAGTTTGTTGATTGGTTAGGACAATCCAAACCTAGTAAATGTCTTTCAATCCCGTAGAGTATCGGATTTGTCCTCTCTATTTTAGCAATTAGATTTTGCCTTGTCATTAATCATGCATATTCATGAGATTGGTACACAGGTAACTTTTTATCTATAAATAGCCGAATCTTCTGGAGTTTTGTAAACACACACAACGTTAAACGATATACTACTTCATAACGTGTGACCTCACGTGAGTGGTAAAATTTGTTGATTGATATGCAAGACTATTCTGAATGAATTAATCTACAAAGCGAGAACACTTTCCATTTTCATCAGCTAAGAGACGGCTAGCCTTTTTGAAAAGCTATTACTTGTAAATGGTCATGCTTTCAAATCGAGAGAGTTTCTTTGACATGGTACATTCTGTATAGGTAGTGATTTACCTTGACATTTCCGGTTGTTACAGAGCTATATGCATGTTACCTATAGATGATAAAATGCCGCCCCATGAGGTCTTACGTATAGAGGTTCACGTTAATAATGGTGCTCAACACTTCTTTTTTAATCAAGTTATTTTTCTCTCCTGTAAACAGCCAAACTCTTATTATAACACTTGATTATTGGTGTTCCCAAGATTATTTCTTCGTTTTAAACTAATTAAATAGAAAAATCATTTTGGTTTTAATAACTTCTTCTTTAGATTTATAAATTTAAACATTATTTATCATTCTTATAACATCGGATTTATCCATCCTACATGTATATGAAATACATGTTCAAAATCATTATTTGGTAAACAACGGACCTAACCCTAAATATAATTTAATATTCCACGGCGATCTATTTGTAGTTGCCACCTCCTTTAATATGTATTTTAACTTTGTGTATTAAACTCGACCTTCTATCTTATGGTCCATTCGAATTGACAGTCACACCTGACACGTGTGCCCTAGAGGCCCGGCTAATTTCCGATCTGTTAATTACCTTATACCTTGTTACAAGCCTTCCACGAGTATTGCCAGAGAATAATACACACATCGCATATACCTAGTCCAAGCGTAGAGAGTAAAAGGTCAATAAGCGTACACCTATATATTGTCTTTACAGTTTAAGTTATTTACTTTACTTTAAATATTTAAAAAATATAAAAGATTTAATTTTTGTGCTGTGAACAAAAATAAATTGAAACGGAAACATTAAATATCGACAATTGTACGACTTTGCCCCAGCAGAGCTATAGAAAAACAGTACATTAACGGGTGTTACACGGACACTTTTAGATGATACACGGACACTTTTAGTTGTTACACGGACACTTTTTATGAATATAATCACTCGTGCATGATCAGTGAGTTCGTGGGCACTTTAAATTTCAATTAGATTTGAACTTTTGTTTCACCGACATATTTCTTGCCTTTTTTATTAGAATATTTACGTTGGCATCAATAAATAATTTTTTTCAAACAATTCCAGTATATTACTATTCATATCAGTACACAAAGGGATTGACCATTTAACTTCAAAAGGGAGTTATGTTTTTCCTAAAAAAAATATTCTGATCCCCAATTTTATGAGAAAAAAATATATTGTGGTCAATCAGATGACAAAATAATGTTCTGATTCCTGATTTTCCGAATACCGTATATAATAGTGCTAATTTCGAAAAAAATAATATTTGGGTGATAGCGTTGAAAAACTAAATAATTTTCTTACTCAGAAAAAACATACCCCCCTTTTGAAGCTAAATGGTCGGTCCGTAAATGTATTTTTTTTTTCAATATATGGACATGAATAGTATTCTGGACAATGCTGAAAGTAAAGAAATGCTGGTACCGACGTTTATATTTTAATAAAGAAGACAGGAAGTATATAAAAAATCAAATATAATCAAAGATAAAATCCTATCAACTTACCAATGAACGATTGATCCTATAAATAAAAAGTGTCCGTGTAATACATGGTCAAATAGGCAGCAAATCTTGAAGAAAATCATTCAACTTATGTCACCAATTTTGGACGGTAAGCTGCGATTGGATCATATTGTGACACGTGTTTAATCGTGACCAACACTATAAGAGACATATATAAAACCTATAAGCATGAATTTAAAAAAATAAAAATATATATGCCTAATAACAAGATAAAATCCATTTTTCATCCCATTTCATTCGCTAATGAAATAGGAAATTCATTCTTTTATACATTTTTTTTTATTGAATTCATATATATTAAATTCATATATTTGGGAGCAAACGTACGATTTTTATTATTTTTAAGGCGGAATGGGAGAATGGAATGACACATCATGCATGTTTTCAACCAAAAGGATCAAGCCTGTATATTAGAATTTATTTTACCCCCTTTTCCGTTTTTCCCTAATAAAAATCAAATGTTAGCTTGCTTACCTCTGAAATCTTTTCATACATTACTTACTTGCGAAGTTGCATTTTAAAAGTCTCAAATGTGTACGACATTCATCTTTTGCTTGACATGGTTCTTTTTATGAAATTATTTGATTCTTGAATTTCTTGCGAAAAACATTAGGCTGAAGGAAGCGAAAAAGTTTGTTTAAACTGTAACTTACATTAACTGGTATATGACCATTTAAGTTTCTAATCTGTTTAATTTTGATAACCTCTTCTAAATGCAAAATGTACTACTTCTTTCTTGAAACGTCGTACAAGTCAGATATCGCCTCGGACCTTCACCTGACTACTCGTGCAGAAAACTATCCGGCAACACTTGTTACCGGCCTGTTTCTTTGTTACCTTTGTATTGTATCTAATACTTATATCTCATTTATGTAAAAGTAGCGTCTGACAGTTCATTTTATTTCTAATAGCCTGGGATCCTGGCTCACTGCTCGACAGTAAACGGTTCGACAGTAGACGAAATATTATATTCGGTCAGGATGCCATGCTAATTTTCTTACTATCGGATGGTAATTAGTTATCAAAATTAATCATCGGCGCGCTTATAATTATGTTAAAATATGATTAAAGACCAAGGACCTGTTTATCGAAACTGTCCTAAGATCGGTCCTAAGAATTTCTTAGGACAGATTTTAGGATAAAGTTAGGCCCGACTTAAGAGATGTCTCAGCATGCACATCGAAGCTATCTTAGGATTATCTTAGCTAGGATGTCCTAACCTAAGACTTTAAATGATTGTACTTTAAATACAGACATGCAATACCAGGCCCAGTTTCACAAAGCTGTCTTAGGACATATCTTCGTCACAGCTATATGTATATATAGAGACCACTGTGGATAGTAAACTTGGAATTGATAGTAAATAGCAAATACAAGTTATTTGTAGTATATTTATGTTCTTATAATACAGAAAAACGCAAAAATAATTGAAATTAATAGAAAACAAGAATTAAACGGATTTTGGAAAAAGGGGAGGGCCAAAAATATTGTCCTGTCCCCAAGTCAAGTACATATGGTTTTAGCTAGGAGTTTGAGGGCTTAAGTCTCTTTACCCGAGATGGAAATCAACATTATTTGGGGCAACAGTAGAGGACAAAGGACGTATATTACTAGCTATACATATGCCCAAGTCCTTCAAGGATCTTTGAGCGCCTTATGAATGCTACAAATGTAGGCAGTTGTTGCATGATGTGATGCTTAAACATGAAGAAAAGAACAAGGGTCCGGAAATCTAGATCACAATTTCACTTCCCCTTAGTTATTTTCAGGGGACATTCCTGATCAACAAAAGTTAAACCAGGAATCACAGCATAAAGGAACGACTATTTAACTTCAAAAGGAACGGGATGGTGTTGTGTTTTCTTCCTAAAAAATATATTCTGATCCCCAATTTAATGCAAAACAATATTGTGGCCAGGAGGTGAAAAAAATTCTGAATCCAGATTTTCCCCATAACTTATAGTGATAACTTTTGAAAAATAATTTGATCGATAGCATTAAAAAACTCAAAAAATCTTAATCAGACAAAAAATCATGATCCCCTCCCTACCTTTGAAGTTAAAAAGTTGCTCTCTTGATGAAATTGTAACAACTATATCACGATTAAATCGATATTTGGAATTCATTTTTTTAAACTTGGAACGATTCAGTAAAATGACAGTATATTTAAATTCATCAAGAATAGATTACGTTTACTTTCGATTTTTAAACGAAATGAAATCAGGAAGTGACAAGAGGATAACAAATTTAGAAAGAATCCAGATTCAAATACAGATTGGTGTTTAACAAAAAGGCGGGAAATTATCAATTTTTAAATTAAGTTGCTCAGTAAGAAATATATTTGTGTCTCTCGTTTAATTCTATACTAAATGATTTCGTATTTTACGTTTTAGTGTCTATTAAATTTTTAAGAATACGTTCCCGCATGCGTAGAACATGATAAAGAAAGCACCTGTTTGACTCATGAAAAATTAAACTTTTGACTTTATACTTTTCTTAATAATGTAAATTTAAACTGCGAATAAAAAAATGAATCCATTTATCGGTAAAATACGGACAAACGAAATTGTAAAAATATCCATGATCTTTAAAATTTATAAATATATATTGATTCTAGTTTATAAATCAAAGGCGATCCCCTATACCAGCAGTATTTGTACTTTAAACATTGTTTGATGTCGCGCAAACCCTCCACTTACCTTGGATAGTGGTGTAACAGTGCAACCTAAGAAAAACTATAAAAATCAGTGGAAAAGGGCTCCACTCATCATGCATGCCTATTTGCAAAGATACAACAAATTTTAACACTATGAACATTATAATATAAAATTGTCTTAGAAAATGATAATTACGTTGAGTAAACTTGAGCGGTCATACTTAGCCCTATTTAGACTAGAAGGTATTCAAACGTAACTCTACATAAGTCATATAAGATTATGATATTTTGTAACAGTTGGAAGAAAAAAAACAGAACTGAGCTCCATTTCATCTTTGACTGGCCTCTATATATTGACTGTCGAATTAACAAATTAGCAAAATATATAGTTCGTGCATGTCATTTATGCCGCTAAGTTTATATGACCGCTCAAGTCAGTTGCTGTATGACCCATACCATTTGAAATATTTCCATATTCAATCTAAGTATTTGAGAATTTATTTCAATTTTGAATCGAATTAGATATGTTATATATGTGGAGCAGGATCTGCTTACCCTTCCGGAGCACCTGAGAGCACACCTTGTTTTTCGTGGGGTTCGTGTTGCTTAGTCTTTATTTTTCTATGTTGTGCTTTGTGTACTATTGTTTGTCTGTTTGTCTGTTTGTCTTTTTCTTTTTAGCCATGGCATTGTCTGAGTATAATAGTCCCGTCCCAGATAAGATTCATTGAACACGATGATTTGGAATTTGTACTTTATCGTGTGTCACGTGCCGGTTGGCACGCGCTGATTAAAAAGTCATTTAACTTAAAATAATTACTGACACTTAATTTCCTATTTATTGTTTATATGCCTATATCTTCTTTTATCCATGTTATTTGTGCTCCTAAAACACCGTTCAAGTGACCTTAGTGCAAAAACTTTGTTCTCAATGCACTAAGAAGACTTAGTCCTTTGCGGCATTTCTACACACTGCTATGCGGAGTCGTTCTTTTTAAAGATATTTAGTCAAACAAAATAATTTTTGGTAAAAATAAGTTCCTGTAAAAAATGACGGTCTTGTAATCATTTCACTTGTCACATCTTAACTGACACTCTGTTATTTACAACAAAAGATTATAAAGATCACCTGTGGTTGGTGTAGAGGTAAATTCAAGCTAATGCCACATTCAAGATGTTTTTTCTAACGGTTCATTAAAAAAGAGGGTCTGGATGGGGTTTACAGAATAGAGAAAATTAAGTAAAAAGTGCCGAATAAAGGCAAATAAATAATGAATACAGAAAACTCGAAAAAAAATAACGAATAGAGAATGATGAAGTGCTAATATATAAAGAATAAAGAAAAAGACTGAAAAAATAATAGAATACAGTGTTGAAGGACCCCCATACAGACCCTCATAAAATTAACACAAATTTCTTACATCTATTTAATTTTCACACCTAACAGTTTCTGGTAACCGTACACCTGCAATGCTTAAGTAGGTTTGGAAATTTTAATCTGGTAATTGAGATTAAATATAGACAGAGACATATATGTATATATGTCTCTGATATAGATAAAAATATGAAGATGTTAAAAAATATTTAAACCTTTTTCACGGACTTTTTCCCAACGTGTACAACTGGATGATATTTTCTAACATATTTGTGACTTTTATCCTACTAATTTCAAATATGTGTGGCTTTTCCCGCATCATACATGTAAATCATGTATAGACAATTTTTTCCGTTTAAAAGAAATATTTCTACTCTGATAAACGTTTTTGCATTTAAAACTCGCATTATTATATGGTTGGGAAATATCGGGTTGTTGAAATTTATTATTTCTATAGAATTTGTAAAGATTAAAGAAAAACAATTAGAAGATGCACCCTAAATACTGACTTCGATATATATCTTGACTTGTCAAGAAATCCCCTTTCAAGATATCTAAGTTGTTTCGGAATTGTTTCATGTTGATAAATTTACTTTATGCGTTGTTCATTTTTACGATTATGAAGACAAAAATTACTTGTAATACTGGGCCCGTATGCATAAAGATACTTAGGTTAATTTTAAATGTTTGTTCCGAACGGGCGGATTTTTGTACATGTCATACGATAAATTAGTACTACAATTGGAAATCTTAACTTTAAGTGGTTTTATGCATATCAGCCCTGGACAAGGACAATTTTGAATAGAAATAAAATTTTACTATATGAGATTTGACCATATGAAAATCGTATTTTGATAAGTACAGCAACAAATACATGTACAGATAAGAACGGGTCGTCGATACAAAACCAAATCTTGCTTCATGAAAATTATGAGAAATTACTTCTTCAAATTTTATTTCCCTTTTCAAACTCGTTTGAGGAATTTATTACTGGACAAGAACGAGTTAATTTTAAATGGGGGAATAAATCTTACTTAATGAAATTTGAAATTAGATCGTACGTTTTTTTCACAAATAGGCTATCGCTAAAAAGATAAAAGCTTTAAAAAATAATTATTTCAGAATTCCACTCGTACAAGAAATGTTTTACTGGACAAGAATGAGTTTTAATGGCGCAACATTTTTTAAAATAAAATTTGCTTATGTAAGCTGTCTATTAATAATGTTCAACTCTATCAGGAGTTTTAAGAAATTTAGACGGAAAAAAATGTCTAACATGCGAAGCCTAATTTGATATTCTATTTAACGAAAATAGTGATTCTTTTTGTAGATTTAGAACTTTGAACACAAACATTTCTATTGAAACTGGTAGATGGCAAAATAATCAGAGAACATTTTATTTATACCGGTGATATTGTCGACGAGTTTCATTATGTTTTAGAATGTTCGGCAATAGGCAAAAGTAGACAAACGCTGTTAAAACGGGGTTTTGATCTTCAAGGACGCCACATTTTATAATGAATTCGATCTATATTTTTTATAACCTTTTAAATGAAATAAATTGAATGGAAAATTTTCCGACTTTGTGAAGATTTCTCAATTGGCTTCAATTATTACAAACAAAACGAAAAGTTAATTTAACACTTTTGCAAAAACAATATATGTTTATTACTTTTCAAAGGAACCCTTTTAATGGTTTACCAAGTTTACTTGTATGTGTTTATTACCATCACTAATCACAGTGACACTCCTAATTATTAAAGATCAAACGACCTAATCAACACGATAATTGGTATTGAATATGATCATCGGTCGTGCATGACATATCCCAAATAACGGCGCCTGCCGATAAAAACTTAAATAACTTCTCAATTAATCAATTGATTTTATCAAAACGAAAATATAAGATCAAAATTAAATTACCTATCGAATGCACATCCTTGTTCACTTACACATCTATTACATGTCCTGTGTGCACTCAGGAGGTCCTGAGCGGTGTTTAGACGTACCGCTAATTAACCCAGCGTTTACCGCTAACATGTTTAACCCGCCACATTCTGTATGTATGTGCCTGTCCCAAGTCAGGAGCCTATAATTCATTGGTTGTCGTTTGTTGATGTGTTACATATTTGTTTTCGTTCATTTTTGTATATAAATTAGGCCGTTAGTTTTCTCGTTTGAATTGTTTTACATTTGTCATTTCAGGGCCTTTTATAGCTGACTATGCGGTATGGGCTTTGATCATTGTTGAAGGCCGTACGATGACCTATAGTTAATAACTTCTGTGTCATTTGGTCTCTTGTGGAGAGTTGTCTCATTGGCAATCATACCACATCTTTTTTTTTTATTTAGCAAAAGTTAATCGTGCATGTCTAATACACATGTTAGAAGCAGGGGTCCAAAATAGGATCGGGAAAAATCATAATTTCAAACATTTAAAGTGCCTTTGTTTGATTATCTCCGGTTATATCGATAATCTGACGGTATTAGAGTACAAATCCAGACTTTGCCTACATCAGCTTCATCTGAACTTTGGTGGATATTAATAGTGTTATAGTTGTCTCATTGTCAATCGAACCGCATCTCCTTATTTTCATTCAGTCCAAAACTGGAAAATTTTAGCTGCGATAGGCATTTATTTAAAAAAAAAACACACAATAAAGCATTTACTTAAAGAGACCGTTATAGCCTGTTAACTCATTTTCGTTTTTTTTAGGGGGCATTCATATACCGTTGAAAAAAGGGGTAGTTTGGGGTGGTAATAGCTTACCGTAAGGTTTTAATCATGGTTCAACTTTATTCTAGTGACTTTTATCCTTGCCAAAGATCAATCTTATCCAAACGGACGTAACTTTTCAGCAAGGTTTACTGTCGAGCGGGAAAAGTCAAGAGATGACAATATTTCTATACTCAAGTCAACCCTTTGGTTTCGAATGAAAAGTGGATAATGGTAAATATTGATGAGACAACAACCCAACGACACAGACAATCCATTCATTTTTTAATCTTTATCAGTGGAAATCAAAACAGGTACATGAAATAAAAATCAGTACTATATATTAACGGTAGAGTAGATGATAAACGTGGATCTTTGTTTTTAATCATTAATGCCACTTGCTTAGCGGAGGAACAGCAAGTACACATTTTGACGTCTTTGGATTGACTAGGCCGGGGTTCGAACCCACGACCTCCAGCACTAGAGGCAAAAACACTACCACGAGAAATCCGAAGCTGTCAGAAAAATAGAATATCATACCAAAAAACTAAAGTGCAATAAATAATCCAATCTCAAAGAACTCTCCCTTTTACTTAAGCCAGCAAAAAGTATTTAACCAATTGATATCATTGAAAACTTCACCTGAATATCGATGGTCGACTTCAGAGTAGATTTCATGCACGAACGCTTTCTGCACATTAGGTATTCTTGCAGCAATTATTTGAGGGATCCGTGTGTGGCCAGCTGTTGCAAGGCTAAATTTCTGTTTTTATCAATATACCCTCATTTTTCAGTGGCATTCCAAGTTTCATGTCCATCCTCACAGTCGACCTTTTATTTTTGCTATGAAGGGCCTACCTATTGTACTTATAATTAATGTGTTCTCGTTATGAACATACATGAAATATTTGCCACAGTACGTAAACCAAACAACATTTATCAAACAACTTCATAAATAATTCCTTGTAAACAGTATACGAAGGCAAGATATTGCACAATGCTATAAAGTAATATTTCCATGTATATGTTTCGATAATTATGGAAACTTTAACGGCCTTTTTTCAGTTATCTCTTTGAAAACCACTACATGGATGAACAGTAATATCTATTTCTTTTTAGATTTTTCTTTCGTTCTTAGATCTACTGTTCACGGTCTATTAATAAGATTATGTCAATTTATTATGAAACTAAGACATGTAAGAATAGATTTTCAAGGGGTGATTTCTTAGTTGAGACGTGTGAAGGACATGACGGAAGACTAAAATAAAAGTGTTTATTTTTATGTAATACATTGTATTTCAATTTAAGAACGATTGTCAATCTTGCCAAAATATGTACCAGTTTTGAGCAAGCCACTCAAACCTACATAACTTGATTCTAAATATATTATATTTTATAGGCCTTTTCAATACGATTTTATTCATTAAAGTTAACAGGCACAGTTTTAAATTAAGACAAACAAACAAAACAATATTTATTAATCAATCGTACTGGACAGAGAATTCGAATATTTATTACTTTTGCATTTGCATGTCACGTAGTGAACATTTATCTGAATATTCTCAAGGACCCTATGCATCTGGGTCTGTTTGATTAGAAGTTGTGTAATGCAGGGTCACACATTCACTATTTTTTATGCCGTCTTTGACAGGACCATTCCCGATTATAATTTGTCAAAATTCTGATCAAGATCCTGTGAATCGTGGATGGAAATTCAAATTTTAATAAAAATTTGTAAAAAAAATATTTAATCACGACAACAATCAGATGTTGTTCAGGAAGCGTCGATATTCAACCGTTTCAAGCGAATTTGTCCCGATAATCCCGTTCTCAATCCGATTCTAATCCGATTTGTATCTTTCGCATGGTTATCAACGTCCGAATCTGACCCGACAGCCAGACAGCGTCCCGATTCTACCAAATATAATCCGACAGAGATCACACAGTGACCAGACAGTGAACCGACGCTGACGAAAGATGTACGTTAGAAAACTGTCGACATATTCCGGATGATCAGGCACTGGCGGAACGGAACCCTATCATGGTCCGCTGCACCGTATTGCAAACAACTTTGTCTGGACTCAGTCGTATTGTGTTCTGTAATTGTCGGGACTCTGACGTGGGTATCATTTCGTATTAATAACGGGACTGTTCCGGAACGGTTTCGGCAAAGACGGTTCGCATTCGACAAGATCTGGATGCAATCTGGACTCAATCGGCAGAAAAACAGCAATGACAAATTTCTCCAGATCATTCCCGTTCCACAGGACACCGTCCAGAAAACACAGAACATTGTTAGGATTTTGATCCGATACAGCAGAATCTGTCACGACATAGTCACGATTGTAATCCGACTAGACAAAATCGGCTGAGTTTCCCCGAATGTTACGGGACGCACCTAACTGTCGGGGTGCTTGGCCGACCTCTCCGGACCATTCCCGATCCGTAGGAATCTGTTACGAACTTATACGACTGCGTTCAGACAATGATAGGACATTCCAGATAATTGAGGATAGTAATCCGACTTTTTCACTTTTCGTGTCTTATCGCTGTCTGGTCTCAAACGGGAGCCATAATCGGCAATGTGAACGCCGCATTACAATCTGTTTAAATTTTAATTGTTGGAAGAGATTTACTTAACTGTTTTCGTATGGTGTGGTCTTTATAAGATTTCAAGGTCGTCAATAACATGCATGAAATATTTGCCACTAAACGTTCAGCAAATATCAATGAAAAAAATCCATGCATGAAATGGAAATTACCAAAAATAGCCATTGGATATATTGCATTAACGACAACTTTATATGATATTGAAATGTCGTTCATTTTGTTAAGTACGATTCACCAATTAGAATGAAAAATATTGATTAAAAAAGTAAATCATTTTGGAATCGCTGTGATATGAGACTGCAATCAAACAATACAAGCTAAACAGTATTTATTGTCTTAATATCTTTCCTATTGATTTCTGATGCTCCTTAGTCTGGACCACACACATTATTTGCATTGACAATCATAACAGTATTGTATTGTAAACGTTTGTAAAATACCAACAAAACTATCTTAGATGACAAAACGCATCCAATTTTTATCCTATGGGAGAAAAAATAATCCTATAGGACAAAGTTTATCCTAAAGGAGAGAAAAAATCCGATAGGAGAAAAATTATCCTATGGGAGAGAAAACATCCCACAGGACAAAATAAATCCCTTAGGAGAAAAAATAATCCTAAGGGACATTTGTTTCTGAGAAAAAGTCGTTCATGATAATCCTATAGGATAAAAAAATCCCATCGGATTTAACACTTTTTTTGAAAATCCTACAGGATTTTAAATCCCGTAGGATATTAATTTTATCCCATAGGAGATAAATTTTCCTATAGGATAAATAAATCCGATAGGATTTAAATATCCCATAGGATATTAAAAATATCCTACGGGATTATGACTTTATCCTATAGGATTTCATAAAATCCTGTAGGATTTTAAAAAATCCTATGGGAGAAAATAATATCCTACAGGATTTTGTCACTGTTTTCACTCCAGTTGCCGAACCAGGCGAGCCACACCAAAATTTTTTTGGTATTGTTTTACCTATCCCCAGAGGTACATTATTGCCAAATTTGATGATTCTACCGTTAAAAAGTGTGGTTCCAATTTGCACTCATGAGAAGTGCAAATTAATCCAAGAACATGTTTATAGTCTATCTCATATTGTTAGGTTGTATAGATATGTTGTGAAAACTGTAAGTTGTTGGTAAAGCGACAGTTTACATTTTGATCTAATGTGTTCAAACTTATTGTTGGAATAAAATATAATATAATATGCAACTGTGTTGATCTACTCATTTGTTTACATTTGACAGTATGTTCGTCTCTGGGTCCAGCTCATGTTTTAATATCAACATGTTCTTTTGTATCATTTGTCTTCAATATAAACGTTATTTAAACAAACATTTATTCAAATGATTCTTAAGATAATATTTAATATAAAACTAATAACAATAAAAAATAACTATAAAAACTTACTTTACAAGAAGTATAGTCACCAATATGGCGGATAATACTGCAAGAATAGCTACGATACCCCAGATGTAGGGTTTGTCTTCTGTATCATTATCATCTGTCAAAGTATATTGAATTACATGTATTTACTAAGAAAAATATATGAAAATTGGCATTGCTCCTATTATTTGTTCTTTTACCCATATCGGTTGTTAATATGTGAAACAAGGTAATTATATTTTGTTTTAAAATATGTGTTCCTCATTTTATATTGGAACCACTTCTCTGTGAATTCTTACAAAATTAGACTTCAAACCGTAGTTTATTCAATAATATCCAATGACCTTTTCTTTTTAAATGTACAACTTTGAAAAACCTATTTTGGAAATTTATGACATATTTCCAACCAATAAAAAGAAAATATAAATGAGCGAGTTTTCATTTAAAAATAATCTCAGTAGTTGTCGTTTGTTGATGAGGTTCATAAATGTTTCTCGTTTCTTGTTTTTATATAGATTAGACCGTTGGTTTTACACTAGTAATTTTTGGGGCCCTTTATAGCTTACTGTTCGGTGTGAGCGAAGGCTCCGTGTTGAAGACCGTACTTTGACCTATAATGGTTTACTTTTAAAATTGTGACTTGGATGGAGAGTTGTCTCATTGGCACTCATACCACATCTTCTTATATCTATTAACAATTTAGCTTCTTTATTCAATATTAATAGTTGAAAATTATTGGTATGCGTTTCACAATATTTAAATGTTTATTAATATGGCACCTCTTTATACCAATGATACAAATTTGAGTTGTTAACGTTTACGCAAATTGTAATAACTATAAATAACTTTACCTTGTCGACTCCTTGCGGTGGTAGTTGTAGGACCAGGGACAGGTAAGGTACCTTTAAGTTAATAATGTAAGTAAATAAACAAAAGACGAAATGATAAAACTCTCTTCCATTTCTTTAACATAGTACACTACTAAAAGAATAAAAGTGATGCTTTAAGCACCCCAATGGGTGACAAGCGTATAGAAATATAATCATTTTATTAGTCTACTTCCGACTGCCAGTTAAACCCTTGCTGAAGTGGGGCGTCCGTTTGGCTCTGTGGAATTCATTCATTGCAAACAAGTCCGGTCAGAATGGGAAAGTTACATCCGATGCCTCTTGAAGAGTGACAACGTTCTCTACACGTTAAGAACTCTTGCAACAATTTTTTGAGGGGTCAATAGGTGACTTGTTGCAAGACTTAACTTCTGTACCTATCCAATTTAACCAGATTTTAAAGTGGCAGTCCAAATTTCCCACCATTCATCGCTAGACCTCTTGCGGGACCTACCTATAGTATTAATTGTTATTTTGTTCTTGTCCTGAACATGTGTGGAACATTTGCCCCTAAACATTAAGCAAATAGTAATCAATCAATCAAACAATCCTTTACGTCCCTGTAAATAAAGAATTGAAAACACAATACGGATTTTTCTGCACATTGGATATTAACTGACTTAAAATTAACGAATATCGTATTTCTTTGCATTTACTTTGTACAAGGATATTTTGTCAAATATTACAGTTATCAAAAGTTATAGACAATAATGTATCACGATATTTCGAAAGAAAATAAAAATCATTATCATGGTTATTGATCTTCAACAAACTAGTTTGTCTTACTTACGTCTAATGCATGCACTTTATACAAATATTTTTGAGACTAAACGGCAAAATAATGTGTAGTGTGAAATGAAGTAGGTTTATAAAATTAAACATCCTTAAACATTGTTTTTTCCATGCAAAAAGTCAGTGTGATGTATGAAGTATATTTTCAACATGAATACGACATTTCGAAGTGGCTTTTCAATGACAATTTCTTTAAAAAGAGTTGTTTCTTACAAGAAATATATTGAACAAAAGGTTCTTACTAGTAAAATTGAAGTTATCCTTCGAAAGTTTTACAGCAGCGTCATAGTATAGAAAACCAATAGGAGCCTGGTGTTCAGTGGTTGGCGTTTGTTGTTGTGGTTCATAAGGGTTTCTCGTTTCTAGTTTTTTATATAGATTAGACCGTTGGTTTTCTTGTTTGAATTGTTTAACACTAGTCTTTTGGGGCCCTTTATAGCTTGTTGTTCGGTGTGAGGCAAGGCTCCGTGTTGAAGGCCGTACTTTGACCTACAATTGTTTACTTTTTACACATTGTGACTTGGATGGATAGTTGTATCATTGGCACTCATACAACATCTTCTTATTGATATGGAATATATCTGGCACAGATGACTACCAATATATCTCAAACGTTGTTGCCACAATCATGTCCGTTTTGTCTCGATGGTAATTTCGAACTTGTCACTGAATTTGTACTTGATTTGAATAACGAATGATGTTACATGTGGGACAGGATCAGCTGATCGCTGCAGAGCAACTAAGACCTACCCGATTGCAATTATTGTTGTCCAGAGCGAATGATTGAGTCTGGTCTTTAACCCAATTTTCAGCACTCTTGGATATATCATTCCAGTCAGTGTTAATTGGCAGAACAAATTGGACTATCGGGAGAGAACAGCCTTCCTTCGTCAGGAAAATTGGTAATCCTTATCAATCCAGATCGGAGTTGAACGCAGCTTATTAAAGCGGAATTTGTTCTCACAATCTCAGTGATGACAGGATAGAAACTAGATTAATCATATCGCCCGACAATCGCGGTCCCAAGGTTGCTCTGTCTCTAGTTTTTTATGTAGTGTTTTGTAGACAATTGTCTAACGAACAAATATTTAGAACGAAATGTGCTGAGTTGTTTTACAGGAGACCATGTCATATCTATAGTTATCTACAGAATTTCTTTGTTCATTAAAATGTATATCCTACATATTTCAACAGTCTGTGTGCTGCATGTATATGTGTTAATCTTACCAATACAGTAGGCAGATTTGTCAAAACTCAACTGAGTCAAGTAATACGTCCTGTAGTTCCCACAATTCCGAACCTTTATATTAAACTCCCAGTCACAGTTGCTTGAATAACATACTTTTCTATCAATGGTCTTTTCTGAAACATCGGGTATGCTCCTAAAATATTGGTATTTGATTAAGGACCTGGTTAAAATATCATAATAATGTGATAAAAGCTTGAAATTTTAAATTTATGTTTTATTGCTAAAATTGTAGCAAGGTTTTTGTTATTTCATTTTAAATTGCATTCAGTTATATTTCATAACTTCAAAATTAAGAAAAGCAGATGAGAAGGATGTAAAGTAAACATGAATAACATCAATGTAGCAATAAAACAAAATTTAATCACGAAGAGGTCAACATTCGCTAGTATTGCCATAAAAATACTCACCTTCCATCCAAAGAGGATATACAGTACCACACTGCATCATAGAAACGCTTTCATTGACTATATCATTTCCTGTTATACTGTCGATTCTGTACCATCCCGTTGTTAATCGACTGTCCTCTATAGCAACATCGCTATCCTGTAGTGTATAGTTCGAGGATCGTTTCATTTCCCCAACGAGTATCTCGTAGTTACTGCTATGACATGGGTCGACTAAAAAATGGAATAACTTTATTCAATTTCTCTGTTTCGCAATATTAATTAAGATTTGCCTTATAAACTGCATTGCTCAATATTTGAAAACATCAGGCATGTATGTTAATATTATTTTTCCTTATTTTTACAGTTGCCCCAAAAACTCTTGATTTTTGTCTCGTGTGTCTTGTAGATATGCACATTAACATATTATGTCCTTATTATCTACAAAGTTTCATGAAATTATGTTATGTTGATTCAGAGGAGTTGTGATGACAAACTATTGCAGTAGTATGTATAGGCCAAAATTCTATGTTCAATTGGACATAACTTCTAAAAAAACTGAATCATAATTTCCTGTCGATATGCACATCTACATAGTATGTCCTTCTTATCTACAAAGTTTCATGAAATTCTGTTGGTGGTTTTAGAGGAGTTACGATGACAAACTGTTGCAGTAGTATATTTAGGCCAAAATTCTAAGTTAAAAGGGCAGAACTCCTAGAAAAAATTGAATCATAATTTCCTGTCGATATGCACATCTACATAGAATGTTTCTATCATGTACAAAGTTTCATGAAATTCTATTGTGTGGATTCAGAGGAGATGTGATGACAAAATTTTGCAGTAGTAGATTTAGGCCCTTTCTAAGTTCAAAGGGCATAACTCCTAGAAAAGAAATGGAATCATAATTTCCTGTTGATATGCACATCTACACAGTATGTCCTTGTTATTTACAAAGTTTCCTGAAATTCTGTGTTGTGGTTTCAGAGGAGTTTCGATGACAACAGCAGGACTGACGGACTGAGGGACGGACAGACGGACGGACGGTTAAAACATTATACCCGACGGAACTTTGTTACGTGGGGTATAATAAAAAGTAACATGAATCTACCAAATGACAACCTTCAGATGTTCATAAGACATCAGTATTTTATATTTATGAATTTTGTCTTACATAATTGTATTATTCCTTCGAACTTCTTACGTTATGTGCAAAACAACAAAAAGTGCCAAAAAACAAACTCCTTTTAGATCTGTTCATTAATAGAAAGATATGAGCAATAGCTTTTCCCTAAAAGATATTTTTCTACAAAATGTATTGTACAAAGATGTTAATGTGTAAAACATATCTTTTTTGTGTAAAGCTTTCGCTCATGTACACTCTGTTTAAACAATGAGTGAAATTGCCAAATTAGATGAAATACGCATACTTCGACAATTTTATGACGTCATTCTGAAATCACAAGTAACCTTTCTCGCCTAAAGTGTCTAAATTATAAAAGAGCTGTTCATTTATCAATAAACATAAACATAAATTTTAAAGACTTGAACAAGTTAACTATTTTAGCAATTTCAGGGCCAAAAATGGCTCTTACATGCAATTTTATAAATATTTGGACTACAAACGATAAGACATAACACATTATCCAACTGAAACCATAACAACATCAAAAATAAGTACATAAATGTTGGATGTACAAAATACCGAGACACGTCGTATAGCAATGCAAATTCACACTCGATATAACAGTCATATTCGGGAATATGACAATGATGGTATTGAAAGGCAATTTTATAAGTATTAGGACTACAAACGATAAGATATAACACATTATGCAACCGAAACCATAACAGAAACACCAAAAATAAATACATGAATGTTGGATGTACAAAATACCGAGACACGTCGTAAAGCAGATTATAACTCGCGTAACCGAGAAATATTAGTCAAAACCCTAATTTTACACATCTAAAAAGTTCCAAACACTATGAACAAGTGTATCAAGGTGAGAACAACTTGTATTATAAGTACATTAAACCCAAACTTTAAATCTGATATATTTTTATGTTAGATGAACCGCAAAATCTGTGTACCCATAGACCGAACAAATTATACCCTCTGCTAATGAACTTATATATTCTGTCGCTTTTAGTTCAACCTCTTACGTTCTTCAGAACAGAAAAAGTTGTTATTTTGTACTTAGAAGCCTGGTAACTCAAAACGGTTACATTTTCTGTAAACCAGAAAATATTAAAAAGGTGTTTCCCTTAAATCAGGTCAGTAATAATTCATATTTTAATCATTGTCGTGATGTTCAGTTTGATTTTTCAGCAGATTTGTCTGATAATTATTTTATAAAATTGTTGTATGTGTGGACACATTATTAATAATAATTGTTAAAAATTATCAATATTTGTCCATTGAATAACAGAAAGACTTAATACGCACTTTCACATCCTGGTGTAAACCCTCCATTATCCGAAGTTTCTCCCTCTGGACATTTCAATTCAGAACCTAAAATGATTTTTTTATTTAGCATTATATAGCTGGTCAACATATATTAAAATTACATGTACATCTTATTTTACAAGTAAACACACCTATTTGTTTATACAAAATCCCAATGCAAATTACGGTATGTTTGGACATTGAAATAGTTTCCTGGGTATAATGGTTAAAACTGGTCCAAAATTTGAAATGACAGATGATGGATACATAGTCGCAGATTCTAATACTGTTTATTTTCCTGGTATTATTATGTCACAATGTGTTTTAGTGAGCCACCTTGTTTTTACATTTGCTTGTCTTTCACTGAAAATTTTCCAATTGTGTCGCATTCCCCTACGTGACCTTTTTATGAGGTAAGGATTGGCGGTTGGTGCATATATACAGATAACGCATCCTCTGTTGATCACTCGATTTGGTTCATGCATTTGCCTCAAACATAATTTATTGATTGGTATATTTGAAATAGATATACGAGGTCAGACGGATGGGAAACAACTATTGACTCATATAGATTTCAAATGTCCCTACTGATTTCATTGTTGACTTTTGTAGTTTTAACTGTTTTAAGATAAAAAAAATTTTGTTTTAAAAGGCATTTCTAACAACGCATAGATGAAAGGGAAACATCATAAATTTGTCGACATAATATCTAGCATCCACTTGTAGCTTTTAAGTTCTAGATTTTAAGTGCTGTAATCTTCTTCATTCTCATAGTATATATATGATACTTCTTATGGAGATAACTTACCAAAGCAATAAGCCTGATTACATGGTGACACTGGAACCAAATTGTACACAAGATAATCTGTACAGTTCTTGACTTCAATGTCATATGAGTATTTACAACAATCTCCATCATAATGTGCTGCGCATGCTTCAACTGTTTTCACAACACCGGCGTCTGGATACGTTCCTAACATAAAGTTAAAAAAAAAGAGTGAAAAAAAACATTTTTTTACATTTAATAATTAAGAGAGAAAAAGGTTCAAAATATAACAAACAAACAAAATAGAAAGCAAACAAAAATAAAGCAAAAAGGAATGAAAGATAAGACAAGAAAAAAGGTTTGTTACAAATCTGGTTGAAACATACTTCACAGAACATGCAGAACAGACAGAATAAACATTCCTAAGTCTAGTTTGATTATTACATTTTTACTATTCAGTCAAAATTGATATCTTTTCTCACTTAGAAGATTTAACAGATATTCATATTTCAAATTGTGTAATTGCTTTAAATTTGCAAAGAGTCGTTATCAATGCAATGGCATGTATTTTCTGATTTGACCCAGATAGATATATCAATTGAAACGTTAACCAAATCAAAATTAAACTAAAAATATTTCAAAATATATTATGTGAAAAATGACTTAAATTTTTTTTTTATTTATATGATAGAATGTACACAATTCAAGTTGCCTAAAGTGTATACTGTACGAGAAACCGGACACAAGATATTAATGAACTAGAACATTATTACATATGGCTACATTTAAAATTATACATATGAATAAAATGCTTTCCTTTTCTTTTCTTTTCCTCTCTGCATCAACAAGGAACACACATTATTGTTGGTGTGTTTCACATATTGTTGGGTTTACAAGTAATTGTAAACTTTTATTAAGAAGGACATAACAAAGATGAATGCATTAAGTCGTCTCTTTAAGACAATTAACAGTTTGAATTTACTTTCCATAAAAATGTGACAAGAATGAAAATATACCATTCATCCATATTGAATATGAAGTTCCACACCTATTTCCACCAATAACACATTCTGTTGGCATCCTTTCTCCAGCATAGCTAATTACACGGTACCATCCAGCTTCTAAAGTATTGTCACATAGAGTGAAAGGTGTTTCAGCATTTGCTACGGACCTAGTAATTGCATCTGGTGTATCCAAAACTTTGTAGGTAAGACATGGATCGCCTGAAAGTAAACGAACGTAACATCAAACAGATGTAGTAGTTGTCCAACATCATTTTCTTTCTTTTTATTAATACTATTATTGAAATTATCATTATTATTATTATTATTATTATGGTTGATGCTGTTGTTTGAGTAATTATTTTCATCATAGTTATATGCATTTTTATTTAAAAACCAGGGGCCTGGTTTTCAAAAGTATCTTACGACATGTCGTACGATAGATTATAGTGAATGCCATAGGACTGTCTTATAACCATCCTAGGACCCCGTTTACACTTATACGAAATTGAACCGATCTTTATTTGGATCTATCTTAAATAGACGACTTCGCGTTTACATTTACACAAGCAAGATCGATCTTATTAAATCTAGTTCGTTTACAATGCAATGTGTAAATAAGCAATCTGACCTTATTGCCTTTCATTTCGTAAACAATTAATCGTAAAAATAGAATATGATAACATGTGCATTTTGCGCGTTATAATACGCACGAAAGACATGGAGGAAATAGTCATTGAAATTACGTATGCACTTATTAATTATCATTTTGATTCACACGTCAGAAGTCATAAAGAAATGTGATAGGACTATCCCTTTAAAAGGAAAGGCAATGCGTTTGAAGATGAGAAATTTGCAGCAAAGAAAAAGGATTTCTCAATTCAGAAGAATGATGCAAAAACGACGGAATCTCTTTTGTTGTTAACTTGTCCTTTCACATCAACTGTTTTTTTTAACACGTGTATTTTTGCCGCTGAACATGCGCAGATATATTTTCATAAAAAAAAAAGATTAAAAAAAGATCGATCTTTTTAAAACTACCTCTGGAGGTGGACTTTTAAATTCCGATTGTTGATCGACCTCTTTCGCTAGTGTAAACGGGGTCTATGATATAGTTGCTACGTTGATTTGTATCCTTATACATGTTATATACGAATTAAGAGACGTATGGATAATAAAATGGTTGATGAATTGGTCTTACACAAATAACAAGCACCTATGGATTATTTAGCTCTACCTTCGACCACTGTAAAAGTCGATCTAGCTAAATAGTGGATTGCAACCTGAAGGGAACTCTTGTTTTTACAGATGAACCCATTTGAACCCAGATCCTGATTGCTGTTTCATTATGCTTTTCATGTTCTTTATTGAATATTGGTCATCGAGAAAAAAATAAACGAAGTGCCCACCCCAAAGGGATGTTGGGTGTTTTTTGTCAAATTTTCAAAGAAGGCTTGCCGAAACATGTAGACATCTATATTACAAAGATCTGCATTAACTGCATTATTTTCTTCAATGTTCACTCAAATTTACAAAAACACCTCCATCTGAGTACATAAAAAGCTAAAATTGTAGCCAAAATACGCATATGGACGGTCTATATTTTACAGTTTGCCATTCTGGCATCGAATGTAGCGTGAATCCAATACAAACCATCCAAATTATTGATATTGGTCTCATTATATTTAAGAATGTCATTTATAGTGGCCAGATATAAAATATACTGATGAAATGGCGAATAAACACATTTTCTCCCTTTTCCGAATTAAAATCGAATGCCGATTTTACTGACCTCTGAAAATTCATTAAAATTGCTCTACTGTCGACTCAAAGTAAAGCAGCATTTGATTTTAATATTGTATGATTAATAGTAGAAAATTGAAAACCAAACAGTTTTTTTTCATTTCATTGGTACTGAAGTGTAGAAAAATGATTTTTTACAGGGTGTGTGGCACTTTTTCAAAATGCTGATTCAGCATTATTTCTCCGCGTGGTTTTCAAGTACCTAACTGCCCTATAATAAAAAGTATCAAAAATTCCTCTTTCAGGTAGAAATTACCTTTTAAATTACGTTGGGGCACTTGCGGGGACCGGGGTGGATTCCTTAAGAAGGTGCATCCCTAAGTAGGTCTCTCTCCCGTTTAGGTTATTGTTAATAAATTTACGAATTTTGAAAAATTCTCAAGAATAAAAGCAAATTTTCCAAAGATTCCAATGTTGCTCATCGTATAGAACATAAAGTACGTTATAATAAAAATATCTTTTTTTCGATAGATTTATTACCAGATCAGAAAAATAATTCAGTTCTAGATATAAACGCGAAAACGTGACCACATTACAACTAGTGTATCCTCAAAATTTCCTGCGGACTAATTTGACGAGTCCCACGTTGAAACGATTTCTATGTTCTGTAAGCAGTCGATACGTACCCTTCTTTGCGATTAGAGAAATGAATAATAGAATGGTTGATGAATTTGGTCTTATAAAAATTGCAAGCACAAATGGACTATTTTAGCTCTTCTTTTCACCACTGTAAAAACCAGTCTAGCTAAATGGTGGATTGTCCATTTTTAACACTATAATGGTTATAAAATAAAAACAACACTTAAAAATATATTAATGATTCCGAAGCTCTTTTCTTGATTTGCAAAGAACGCTCTTAGCCGAATATTTGAATGCGAAGGATGTACAAGACCCTAAACAGTTGAAGAGCTTTACATGTATGACAAAAAAGGACCTAAAAATAACAGACAAATCCATCTAAGGTCAACTTTACCAAAGGGAGTTGAAACCGTTTCTTAATAATGTATAATTAAAGTTCTAGTTATTACAATGTATACACTGTTAATAATGACGGTGATATAAAAATTTTATTCAATAATGATAAAGTTTTGAAAGTGTCGCCAGAACCTGCTATAGCATTTTAATCAGAAGAAATGGTTTTTATATAATTGATTATGCTATATATTAATGATATTCATAAGCAAATATATATTATATATAATATGTACAATATCTAATTGTTTTTTAATAGTATTGCTTGTACAGTCTCTTATAAATCTTTTAAGATTGGCACATACAATGTAATTTAAAGTTTGTTGTTATACATGTATGTTTTATGTACCTGTATGAATATTTTATTGTGTAAATATATGTAATTGTATGTGGTGAGACTTAAATAAAATATTGAATCTGAATCTGAATCTATAAAACGATACGGAAAATACAAAAAAAAACCACAAATTATTGATCGTGAATATGTTGACTAATTAAAAAATGTAGCGGGATATATGAATTAGATATACCAAAATATGTCATTAAAATATGCTAACATTGTTAATAATTAATGAGAAATTATATTAAAAAGACCATAGGCTTTTGGGATTAAATTAAATTCGACACTTATTGCACGTTATATATTTGTATAAAAAGAGGAGATGTGGTATGATTAATGAATGGCTATTATTTATTTTGATTATTGAACCATAAAATTAATTTTGACTCTTCACATTGAATAATCCGCGAAGCGGATTATGTAAAATGTGAAGAGTCAAAATTAATTTATGGTTCAATAAATTCAAAATAAATTATTGCCATTCATTATAAATAAATTCTATCAAAATAAGGCTCAAAGAACTTTTTATATTATTTATATTAACAATAACAACGTACACACATGTTGGCGTATGAATATACAACGTCAGAGTGGGCATGCGCCATAAAAATTGACAACATTGAAAATAAAGGTAATACTTTTAACCAATCAGAAGACAGTAAATACACCAAATTTATTTATTTGCCGATGAAACTACTATCCACTACAGTAAAAAATGAAGTGATAGTTAGCAATTATATGTCACTGTACGGCCTTCAACAAGTAGAA
This sequence comes from Mytilus coruscus, assembly GCA_017311375.1. Taxonomy (NCBI): domain Eukaryota; kingdom Metazoa; phylum Mollusca; class Bivalvia; order Mytilida; family Mytilidae; genus Mytilus; species Mytilus coruscus. Next base: position 28,302 of record JAASAO010000316.1, read on the forward strand.
AAACAGATGCTGTATAGTCCGCTAGAAAAGGTGTATAGATGAATATGCAGCCTATTAGTTATCTATTCTTCCAAGTGCTCTTCATTTTGGTATCAGTTATCTCACTACAATCTTAGTTGCATTGAACTAGTTAGTCTCATATTTCCTTAAAAGCGTAAATTGTCTACATGAATTAAAATGAATGATTTATTGTACATGTTATAATATCTTTAAAGGAAATAATTTTATATTTATCTTGAGATCATTTTAAGGCATGCAGATTTTTGTCCTAAATTTTCGATAAGTTTAATGAACTGATTTATCCCAACTCGCTACACTTTCCAAAAAAATACTGATGATTAAGACCTGTCTGAAGACCATCATAGGTCGTGTTTTAATCCTAGTATACCTTCGAAAACGCTGATCCAGGGGGTTATGATTATTATAAAGTACTTGTATTATAAAACAACAACAAAAAATTTTAGCAGACTAGTATGGTTATTACAAAATCCGTTAGTTTTCTTGTTTAGCATTTTCCGTGTTGATGCCTTTTATAGCTGACTATTAATATGGGGGTTTCTAATTCAATGTGTTGTTTACCTATACTTGATTACATTTGCACCATTTGAACTCTGGTTGATAGTTGTTTCATTGCCAACCATGCCACAACTCCTATTTTTTTTTTATAGTGTTTCAATATTAAAAATTCGATATTGTATTATTTATTCTTGCTACAAATTTTTTCCAGGTTTAGTAAATTCTTAATGTTAATAGAATATATCAGAAAACTTGGATATCATTAAACCACATTTGACCAGACGTTAGGGATTATATTTGATCATTCGAAATCAATATGTATAGATAAATAAAGGCAACAGTAGTATACCGCAGTCCAAAAGTCATAAATCGATTAAGCGAAAACAAATCCGGGTAGACACATTTTCATATTTCTTTCAATTTCTCCTCTCATAACATAACAAAATTTCGTTTATTCAGGCCACACCAATTTAATTCCTTGTTCGACGGACCCGCCCGCACATATTATTTTCTAAACCGAAAATAAATATTTTTCAATATTTCCCGCTTCCGCATCCGGAAAAGTAATAGTGTCTATTTCCCGCGCCGGTTTTTTTTTTTGTAAACATAAAAAATAAAAGCGATCGCAAGTGCGTTTAAGTCAACGTCAAATAGCGACCCTTTAAACTGTTTCGAGCATAAACACAGATTTCTTATCAAAGTTAAGGACGATTCGTCACAAAATCATGCCGATTATCGTTGTTATAATAAAGGACGCAGAAGGAGAATAAGGGTTGCCTTCAACTGCAATATCGTTTGCCGGCGGAACAACACTATCCATACCTGCTGCATTTTATGCACCTGTCCTAAGTCAGGAGCATGTTGACACAATGTTGTTTAGTAGTTGTCGTTTGTTGGTGTGGTTTATAGGTGTTTTCATTTTGTATATAGATTAGACCGTTGGTTTTCCTGTTTGAATTGTTTTACACTAGTCATTTTGGGGCCCTTTATAGTTTGCTATTTGGTGTGAATGAGGAATACCCTTAAACAAGGGACTGTCCCTCAGACAAGGGGTTAATTTGTTGTCGTAGAAAATGAAAATGAAAAATTTAGCCTTTTAACTTAAAACGGGATAAATTCATTATATTTGGAACAATTTTTCTAAAAGAGGGTCCACTTATTTTCAATAATAAAGAAGTTTGAAGTCCATGAATATTCCAAAATTCATAGACATGTTTTGGCCATATATTACCAGATAGACCCATTGTTCTTTGGGAATAGTTTCTGCAAATAATTTTTACTTAAAAGTAGTTTAAAAAAAATGCTTTATCACTTGAAATTTACCCTCATTAAAGGCTGGAATAGCCATTACTTTGAGGGTTGTTCCCAACCTGTTAAATACATTGTGACTTGGATGGAAAGTTGTCTCATTAGCACTCATACCACATCTTATTTATATACAAAGTGCCAAAAGACAAAGAACAAAAATGAGAACACCAAAACGACGGAGACACAGACAACCAGCATATAACACAAAAACTAAAAAGTACACAAATCAACAAACAGCTGAGCATGAACCCCAAAAAACTTGGGGTGAACTCAGGTGTTCGGAAGGATGGGCAGTTCTTGCTTCTTGCAAGACACCCGCCGTGTTGCTAGTTATAAGTCATGTCCGGTGAAGGAGGAGAGACATCTATGACAATTCAATGGAGATAATTTAAAGCAATTAAAATAATTATTCAATTATTCAGTTCAAGATCTGATGCCTTAGAAAGTAACAGTTACAGTAATACAAGAAGTCATAAATATGCTGCAATTAAAATGGTCATTACATGTCTTGGTGAACAGAACAAAAACAAAACACATTGGCAGTTGATAAATTAAATCAATATACTATATGTTATATTAATTTCTAAAATGATCAATTCATGTTTTGTTTAAATGTACTCTACAAGATAATGCATGTGGATCCTTTAGAGGATCATTCACCGAACAACATTTATTTTATTAATTCATTCGTAAATTGGCATTGATTTGGTTGGGAACAGTACCTGTGCTATTACACATTGTTTCCGTGTTAAAACTGAGGTCTTTACAACATGTTATCAGAATAGTTATTATGAAAACAATTAAAATACAAAATCCAAACGATTTATAGTCTTCAAACCATAACAATTGGGTTTGAATTGCATTGTGCGACAGTTATATGTATAGCTATTCATAATATTTTCTGAAGGAGGAAATTATTAAATCTGAAACCTGTCATATTTAGCGGGATGCCATTGAATAAACATATTAGAGTTAAACACTTTGAATGTAAATAAAAATCCATACAAAGGTAAAATACATTACCTATTTTTAGCACTAATTTTATTTAGTTCATACTTATACATGTTATATAAGCTACACAGAGGCTTTTAATACAGTCTGTACCGTAATATAAAATTGAGAATGGAAATGGGAATGTGTCAAAGAGACAACAACCCGACCACAGAACAGACAACAACAGAAGGTCACCAATAGGTCTTCAATACAGCGAGAAATTCCCGCACCCGGAGGCGTCCTTAAGCTGGCCCCTAAACAAATATATATACTAGTTCAGTGATAATGGACGTCATACTAAACTCAAATTTAAACACAAGAAACTAAAAGTAAAATAATACAAGACTAACAAGGCCAGAGGCTCCTGACTTGGGACAGGCGCAAAAATGCGGCGGGGTTAAACATGTTTATGAGATCTCAACCTCCCCTATACCTCTAGCCAATGTAGAAAAGTAAACGCATAACAATACGCACATTAAAAGTCAGTTAAAGAGAAGTCCGAGTCCGATGTCAGAAGATGTAACAAAGAAAATAAACAAAATGACAATAATACATAAATAACAACAGACTACTAGCAGTTAACTGACATGCCAGCTCCAGACCTCAATTAAACTGATTGAAAGATTATGTCTTCATCATATGAATATCAGGCACAATCCCTCCCGTTAGGGTTTAGTATCATACCATCATAAAATATATGAGAAGAGCATAACCCGTGTCATGCCAACAACTGGTTTTAAATAAATGTGTTTAGTTCCGATGCAAAGACCCTATAAGTGAATCAATATTAAAGCCAAAATATGCAATCTTTAATGACCTGACAACAGTATCGTAACTATATCCCTTCTTAATAAGTCTATTTAAAGGTTTTGTTAGCTTCTGAGGTGAATACTGACATTTTAGTGCTTTATAAAGAATATTACCATAAAAGATTGGATGTGAAATACCTGAACGTATAAGAAGTCTGCATGTTGAGCTATATTTACGAATGATGTCCTTATACCGATGATAAAATTTAGTAAATGTTTTGACTAGTTTGTGATATCGAAAACCCTGGTGTAATAATTTTCAGTAATACATAAATTTCTTTCGTTAAAATCTGAAACGTTGTTACATACACGAGCGAATCGTACAAGTTGAGATATATAAACACCGTAAGATGGTGACAAGGAACGTCACCATCTAAAATGGATAATTAACGATAGGAAATGAAAAATCATCTCTTTTATCATAAATTTTTGTATTAAGCTTTCCGTTAATGATATGGATATCAAGATCGAGGAAAGGGCAGTGGTCATTGTTAGTATTAGCTTTATTTAAAGTAAGTTCAACAGGATAAATTTCTTTAGTATACATACTGAAGTCGTCATTATTGAGAGCCAATATATCATCCAAATATCTAAAAGTATTATTAAATTTTTGTATCAGATGTTGTTTCGATGGGTCTTTGCTGATTTTAGTCATAAATTGTAACTCATAGCAATACAAAAACAGGTCCGCAATAAGTGGTGCACAGTTAGTCCCATTGGAATTCCGATAACCTGACGATATACGGAATCTCCAAAGCGAACAAAAATATTATCTAGTAAAAATTCAAGGGCAGATATAGTATCAAAGCATGTCCAATTGACATATTTCTTTTGTTTATTGCTACTAAAAAATGACCTAAAAGAGTTAGAACATATGTATTCACATTCTGACTTTTTAAATGCCCATTTAATTAGGTGTGTGAATTTTTTCTTAATGAGAATGTGAGGCAATGTGGTATACAAGGTAGAAAAATCAAAACTTTGAACAGATTCAAAATCACCAATATAAGCATGCAATTTATCAAGTACTTCCAACGAGTTTTGACACTCCAAAAGTAATTAATTCCACTATTTTCAAAGGCCTTATTTGAACAATTTATTATCAGGTTTTGATTGTACCAAGTGAACTGGTAAGAAGAATAGACAATTTAGTAGTGGAACAATGGCTTGAAGACGAAATAAATCTATATTTGTAAGGTGTTTTATGTAGCTTCGGAAGCCAGTACATAGTTGGGACTTTCATGATATTTGGTTCTGCTTGTAAAGAGGTAGCTAAAAGTTTATGTTTGTTACAGATGTCGTTTTCTGAAAATGGAGTAAGTTGGAATGTTGGTGAATTGGTGATTTCTTTTTCAGGACCTCAATGTAAAATTTACGTCAAACAATAATGATATTATTAGCAGCTTTATCGGCCGGGACAAAAACAAATTCCTTGGCTAGTTCTTTAAGTTTATGTTTGATACGAGAAATAGGTTTATTATGGTTGTTGTTAAGAGTAAAATGTTCTTTAAAATGTTGAATACGTATATCAACTATGTTCATTACTGAATTAAAAAGAGTCCAAAGATTTTTGTCAGCTTTTTCCCGTTTTATCCATTTTAAACAGTAAGTATGGAGTGAGTCGTGGATGATATTACGACACTCATTCCAATTAATGATTGACGGGGGACGATATTTAGGTCCTTTACTGAGGAATGATTTTAACTCTCGGTCTTGAACGATGTTAAGATCTCCTGTTATAACATGGGAAATGGGTCCATAAATGTATTCGGAATTACTACAATTACATGAAGTAGGTGTATTTTCACTGATATTAACATCTTTACACAATTGGCTATAATTAAACACATATTTCCGGGTAGATTTCTTGTAAATATAACAAATAAGAGGAGCTCAGTATTATCAAAATATCCAGGAATTTGTTCTTTAACAGAATGGTCGTTAAAAATACCGGCAATATTTACAAAATCAAAACCTTTATTGACATACTTTATTTTAATAAAATGTTTTTATGATCTTCAGGGCGATCAATTTTGGGAAACAGTTTAGAATAACAATATGCCATTATAATTTGAACGATTTCATACTTAGGACTGCTATATGAAATTGTGTTGCAATCCTCTAAAATTTTATTTAACTTATTAACCGGTAATGAACAGAGCTTTGTTAACAGATAATGTCTGCCGTTGTTTTTGAAATAGAAATTAGGTCCGAAATATTGGTATGATTGGTCCGAAATTTTCTTTGATTGCGATTTTTCTACGACCATGAGAACGGTTTTACGAACAGTTTTAGAAACTATATCCAAAATGTTAACAGAATCGGTTCTTGATATATTACCAATTCCCATGATATTATCATTAAGACCGAGAGGGTAGACTGTCTGTAATTTTTTAATCCAATTTAATTCAATTATTTTCCGTGATCGTACAAACTTTGAATGAGATTCACCAGGCTGCTTATTTACTACTTCTAAAGGTTGAACTGTTAAATATTTAATAGGATGATTGTGCTTCTTAAGGTGTTGATAAATGATACTTTTGAATTTATTGGGTCTTTTAAAACGATACAGGTGTTCTTGCGTGCGTTTAGATAAAATCGCCCAGTTTCACCTACGTACTGAATACCGCATCCCGGTTTGTTTCATGTGAGTAAATAAATAATACTGTTTGTTTTTCAAGTTATATCAGTTTCAAAATTTAAAGAAAATGTGCGACCATTAAACGTGGACCTTACCGTATTGTTGGTGGAAAGACGGGGACATGTAAGTCATTTTTGGCATGACACTTATCGATAGAAGGGTAACCACGATTTTATTGTTAAAAATGTTAGCGATGGTAGTATTTTTAGATAAGCGATTTTGAAGATTGAGACGTGTAGATACCCTTTGAACGAGTTTAGTATTTAATATTTTTCCATTTCTAAGCTTCATATTTGTTTTTGTTTGTGGATTTAATTAGAAAGGAGCAAAGACTGGCGTCCAGAATATGAACCAGCATACAATCAATTAAATTATGTATTTACTTTACCTGCATCTTTTATGTATACATGGTAATTACTAAAGCCACCAATCATTTCAGCCAGAACTAAAATCTGTTAAATTAAATACAGAAAATATAAATAGATACTCACATTTAGTCGTTAGAAAACGTATGAAAAGAATTAAAAATAATGTCAAAATCTTCTCCATTGTATCAGTATAGTTATTTTACTTTCACATCATGTTACTTCCTTTGCATTTGTAGAATTGCAGTCCGACATTTTGCTTGCTTATACTACATTACTTTCCGATTAATATGGGACACGTGATTAGTTTAAAACCCAAACAAAGAATCTATTGATTATGCTTTTGAAACATGAGCCAAAAACATAAAAAGGTTAAAACAATCAACATCAGTCATCTATTGGCATGGACCTACATTCATATTATGATCAGAAGAAAGTATAACGATTTTACGACATAAACAAAAATAAGGAGATGTTGTACGATTGCCAATTCGAATGCTGTTTTTTTATAATCAATAGAGCATATTATTTGTTCGGCTCACTTTTCGTCTTTAATGAATGAATAGTCGAGAGTCAAGATGTAACATATACCTGTACTGTAATGATTATATTCGAAGTGTTTAGAATTATAATTGTACAAGTATGAATGATACATGGTAATTTAATCTATTCATTGTCCATATCATGCATAAATGGTATATAACATAACATCTATATATAGCACTGGAAATTTTCAAATCAACCTGGATGTGTTGCAATATCTGTCCTGCGTGGGTTTTAAAACTTCAAATCTATAATAGAGTAAAACGTCGTTAAAAAAACTGTGTTAAATTATATACAATGTATACTTCCTTGACGCCTGCATTGATGAAATTAAGGTTACAAACCAAATAACATTTCTTTAATCATTCGTTTCAATGGGTACATTAGACAAACTACTTTTTGGGATGATAATTGAAGTTTATTAACCTGTTGCAGAACAATTGGCCATTATTATTTAGTAACAATTCGTATTCCTGTATATCACAGCACAATACTATAAGCGAATGTATCTGTAAAATAACTCCGATTAGCATTTTATGGATTGTGTCCGAATACACTGTTGTGCTTTGTAAACAATATCATATTAAAATGTGAAAACCATTAGTCAAGGAAAAGCAGACAACACAGTGATTAAGAATACAACGATCGTATAAACAATGGTCCACAAACCGCTACCCAGAAAACTAATGTCAACACGAACCCCACCATTTGGGTTCAATTAATATGCTCTGCACGAAAAGCATTTTCTGTTAAACTACATGTATTCATCACGTTGTCCAGAATTGGTAAAATATCGAAGATATGTCCAATTTGTTGATATAAAAATAAAAAGATGTGGTATGATTGCCAATGAGACAACTCTCCACAAGAGACCAAATGACAGAGAAATTAACAACTATAGGTCACCGTACGGCCTTCAACAATGAGTAAAACCCATACAGCATAGTCAGCTATAAAAGGCCCCGAAATAACAAATGTAAAACAATTCAAACGAGAAAACTAACAGCCTAATTCATGTACAAAATAATAAACCCAAAAAAATATGATACATAGCAACAAATGACAACCACTGATTACATGCTCCTGGCTTGGGACAGGCACATACAGAATGTGGCGGGGTTAAATAAGTTTGAAGGCGCCAACCCTCCCTCTAACCTGGGACAGTGGTGTAACAGTACAACATAAGAACAAACTATAAAAATCAGTTGGAAAAGGCTTAACTCATCAGATGGATACAAATAGAAATACATCTAACAAAAACACAGAGTGGACGTGCAGGGTACTTATACGTCTCTAGGCTTTACTGATTTATAAGACTGAAATGGTTTTATTTTTGTCGTAAACAGGTATAAAATTTATTTTAATATAACAAGAACTGCAAACACAATAAGTTCAAATTGGACCAACTAATAATAACATTAACTGTATCAATTTTTTTCGGCACTAAATGCAGATTTCCACAATAAATATCTTTTTAGTGATGCTATAGGGCAAAATATATAAAAATCCAAAACTTATAAAAAAAAAAAAAAATGATGAGCTTATAAACCTCGAAAACTGGGCAAAACTATATTTAGTTGATGAATTTATTTGACCAAAGAACATGACCTTAAAATAGTCAGGACATTTCAAAATAATGAGTTTTAAAATGTTATGAAATTTGCTAAGAATTTCTTACATAAAGACCCAGAAAAAGACAACTACTTGCAATGAATTGTATGAGTAACTTTAGGAGAAAATAATTAGTAAACCTGAAGGGAAAGTTTGAATTATTACGAGATATTAGTTCATTTGTTTGAAAAAAAAATAGAGATGTTATGTTGGGTCCTGTGTGTGTTTATATGGGCATCTGTAAAGAAAATGCGTTTGCATTTTATGTAATTCTCTAATGATACTTGTCTTAACATTAACTTCAATTAACATAAAAACGATCTCATACTTTTAACAATACAATTATGTGTGTATAGATAAAGAAACACAAAAGTAAGCCGTAATAGAGAGGCGAAGGATACCAAATGGACACTCAAACTCACAAGTTGAAGATAAACTGACAACCCCATGGCCAAAAGGAAAAAGACAAACAACAGTACACAAAACACAACATAAAAACCAAAGACTTGGGGTGATCTCAGGTGCTCCGGAAGGGTAAGCCGATCCTGCTCTACATGTGGCAGCCGTCGTGTTGCTCGTGTTAGTATAAATCCGGTTATAAGTCTAACTCGATAGGTCACATTTAGGGAAAACATGGAAAAGGGACGGGATTATAGTTTCGACAATTGGAACTTATCCGTTGTCATCTGTGAAACGGATATTCCATAACGGTCAACTAACATGTGATGGCGTCCGTAAAATTTATGAAGTAACGATTTCAACTTCAACACTTAGAACTCTTGGTTTAAAACATTCCTTGTGAGCAGCAACCTCTATCAAGGAAATTATGATAGGAAATATAAGCCCTTGAATATCGTATCAACTGGGAGATATATACCCCGTATGCAGGAGCTGCTGAAATGTTGCTACATAGAAATGGAAAGTTCACAATAGGGAAGCTGAAAGCATCTCTTTTGTCGTAAAGTTTTATTTTCAACCGACCGTAAAATAAGAATGGCATTTTTCAGTATACATATGTTCAAAAATTTTTGTGAGACAATCTTATTCCGTTAATCTGTCATATCAGCCAATATCAAGGGAGTGTTTATGTCTATGAAAGTCTCATTATGTATTTAAACGTGATAAGTGTAACAGTTCAGTGCAATAATTGGTATCATACACCGTTTTACTTAAAATCAAAGCCGTTTCAGAATATATATACTTAGATCATCAGACAGGTATACGCAAATTGTGTTTAGGTCAAGGTATCTTCCGGGTTGATCATAACATGAAATCAAATTACATGTTTCGTTCCAAAAAAATTAATATAACATTTAAATGTTCACGGTGACAAAGTTAATTAAACATACTTAGTTGTGAAGAATAAAACTATTTAAGTGTAAAATTTTCTTTGGTTATTGAAAATTCAATACACTGTTTTCTTTTGAAAATCCTTAACTTAAAACTCGTATATCTTTATACTGACTGCCATTTTTATATTTAAAACGATTAAAATAAAAATAATTACATTATATAAAGATATATGCATATATGAAAGAATAAAATGAAATTATATTCGTTATTCCTTTAAATGAATAATTATAAAATATATAAACTTGATATGATAATCATTGTTTTCTTAAGTATGGTAAATACGGATTTTTTTTAATTTAATTTTTAGATGATGAGCAGAGAATTTATAATTGACAAATTTTTGTTCAATTTTGATTTGTTCTAAATAATACTGTAAAATATGAAACTATGGTCGGATGGATTATTAGAGTTTTAACTTCTAGTGGCAAATATAACATATATATATCATGACGAGAAAATGTTAATACATGTATTGTGTTGTGATGTTACACTATTGTTTCAGAAAAAGGGTGAAGGTTTGGTACCATTAAAACGTTTAAACCCGCTGCATTTGTTTGCACCTGTCCTAAGTCAGGAATCTGATGTTCAGTAGTTGTCGTTTGTTGATGTAGTTCATAAGTGTTTCTCGTTTCTCGTTTTTATATAGATTAGACCGTTGGTTTTCCGTTTGAATGGTTTTACACTAGTAATTTTGGGGCCCTTTATAGCTTACTGTTCGGTGTGAGCCAAGGCTCCGTGTTGAAGACCGTACTTTGACCTATAATGGTTTACTTTTATAAATTTTGACTTGGATGGAGAGTTGTCTCATTGGCACTCATACCACATCTTCTTATATCTATATACAATATTAATATGAACCTCACTTTTCTGTTCTTTACTGGACCACAGCGCTGATGCAGATTTTTAAAAGAGCCCGTGTCACTCAAAAATATCTATCTATGTGAATTTTCAACATTGATCACTCTCCATCATTATAGACTAGAATATATTTAATGACTTAGATATATCTCGCTGTTCACTTATTCCTACGTTACTCGTGTTTAGTGGTGAGGCAGCTAATACAAATATTTCATGTCTTTGGTTAAATCCGGTTAGGGATCGAACCATCGATCTTCGCACTAAAGTCGAGCAAGTTACAACAAACACGTAGAAGCGGTTTATGAAATGATGAAACAAAAATATATTGGTCCTTTATATCTGAATAAGGTGGTTTTCGACTCATTATCAGTTTAAGGTGGTACCAAACACCTTGACTAAAATTAATTTGGTTCGTTTAATTTTCATAAAATTCTGACAAAATATTTACTTTGACCATTTGACAAAAATATAAAAATTTCAAAAAACTTGAACCCCACACTTTATCGGAGAGATTTCATTGGATATATAGCAGTTTGACAAACACTAATTTTGATCATTGAGAAGCTAAATATTTCCTTAACAATTATAGAACGTGATTTAAACGTTCAGCTGATTTTTACAGAGTTATCTCCCTGTAGTGTTATGTACCACCTTTCATAAAAAATAATTAAAATGTGGTGACATTTACTCTATATAAACTCTCTCGTGTTTCTTCATCGTAATCGATAACTTGCATGATATTGAAGAAGCAAAAGACTTTCAGAGCATATGGAAAAATTTGTAAATCAATAACTGCTTTCACTGAAGACATTTTTTAAGTTAGAGTATATAAATACACATAAAGACAGTAATCTATATCAGATTTTGTTTTTTTTCTGACACAGGACATCGGTCTCTATTTCAATCGCATAGGAAATTAAGAAAACAAGGAAGAAATAAATATTCCTAAAGAAAGGCGAAACATTGAATAATGCGCCATTTCGAGTATATGCAACAGTTTAAAAAAAGAATAAGAACTGGAAATACAAAGGACTTAAAATTGGACGTATATTTAAAAGCAATGCCCATACCTAGTTGAAAAAAAAAACAGGGAAATGTTCCTCAATCGATTGTCTATAGTAAAGTTTGAAAAAAAAAATGATCTGCCTAACTGTAATTGCAGAAGAAATTGAAACAGAAATATTTTCGTTTCAATCAAAATTCGATATGCAAAAGCCTAAATTGGTTTCCTTTTATGATATAAAATACAAGACATTTCATAGAACGATGAGAGTGGATTCAGTTATTCTTAATGGATTAGGTCATAAAATATAATGAAAACAATTACCTGGAATAATTATCTAGTAGGACAGTAAAATAGCTATACATAGAATCGATTTTCTATGAAAAATTTCGTTTTGAATATGGACAAGGAAAAGACAATTGGATGCAATGCATTTTATCAGTACCTTTTGGAGAAAATGTTTTATAAAAATGAAGAAACATTGAATCATTCCGAGGCAGTGTTTCGTTTAGATATTTCTGGTTTAACAAAAAAAGACATTATGTTTGGTCTTTTATTTGTTAAGTTATATATAGATTCACATATATCTGTTAAGGAACACGCATTTGCATTCTTATGTCTTTCTCAATGAACCTTGTCTTAACATTAACTTCAATTAACATAAAAAACGATCCCATACTTTTAACAATACAATTACGTGTGTAAAGACAAAGAAACACTCAAATAAGTCGTAAAGTAATAATGGTAGACATCAAATTGATTGAGGAGATAATCTCATTCTGTGCATGAATTCAATCTGCCATATCAGCCTATATTTAGGGAGTATTTATGTCTATCGATGTCTTGTTATTTATTTAAACGTTCTAAACATGAATGCAATGAGTCATATGGATGTTCTACACTTTTTCAATTAAAGTTAAATTCGCTTTGTTTAGGTCAAGGTATCTTCCGTGTTGATCACATGTGTAGATTAAATTTCATTGTCAAAGAATTGAATATAAACGTTAAATTTGATAGTTTACAGTGACAATGTTCACTATACATAATAATACGCAAAAAATAAAACTAATGAAGTATAAAGGAGAGGTCAAAGGGACATTCAAACTCGTAAGTCGCAAACAAACTTTGGCAAAAAAAGGAAAAAAGACAAAAAGACAAACAATAGTATACAAAACACAACATAGAAAAAATAAAGACTGAGCAACACGAACCCCACAAAAAACCGGGATTTATCTAATATAGGTACTCCAGAATGATAAGCAGATCCTGGTCCACATGCTACATCCGTCGAGATAATCCTATGAAATTGTTTTTGGTATTTCATCAATACATCCAGTGACGTTTGAAAAGAAGAAATCAAAACAATGGCATTATATATATGTATGACTGAATAAAATAAAATGAAAATCTGATTTTGTTATTTCATTCAAATGAGTAATACTTACATGTAGATATATGCATGAAACTGATATGATTATCATTATGTTCTTGACTGTTTGCAACATGCTGAGTGCGATATATAACATATTATTGTGAAGAGTAGATGCTTCATAATTGAAAATATGTTTTCCAATTCAAGTTTGATTTAATAATACTTTTAAAACTGACTGAATCGTTTTAATTTCTAGTGTCAAATATAACATTCATATCAAGACGAGAAACGCTTAATGCACTATTAATATGAACCCTCACTGTCCTGCTTAATCGACACGTTGAGGCAGATTTTTAACAGTTCAATTCAAATCAAATCTTTATTGTCATTACACCATACATTTATAGAATGAGACACAACATAACAAAATAGAAATAAACAAGATCTACAAGCTCATTAATATACATAATGAAAGTAAATATTTCAAGAGTCCCCTGTCCTCAGTTCTATAGACTGCTTTAAAAAGGATCCAAGCTTACTTACCTGCATATTCTCATTTATCAAAAAATCAAAATAACTTAGTTTTCTTATATTACTGTTACTATCACAATATAAAAACGAAATGAATTTCATCTTCAATTTTTTGGCAGTTTCTATCAATAAATTGTGGTCACTTATTCTAAATTTTATTCTAAATTCAAATTTTGAGCAAGTTAAATATTTTTCTTCTATATTATTTAGTTTTACATGTTTATAAATAGTGAGTTTGCTGTTATCCTTTATATCGGATATTTTATCATTTACTTTTTAAAATTAAAATGCTTCAATATCAATTTTATTTGTTCTCGTATAGTTTTAGTTATCTTATGTGAGGAGTATTTCTTCAATTTGTCCAAATCCATACCTGTTTCTTCTCAATACATGTTTTACATATGAAAACCAAGAATAAATTCCCAAAGAGTCCAGGTTTTGAGACAAAACAAAAGATTCTTTCACAAGAGGATTAATGACATCAGAATATAATTTAATACGATACAATATAGATTGAAATTTAATATTTAGTTTTTGAGGAAGTTTTCTAATATCCAGTGTATATTAAAATTTTACAAAACTGTAGATGTAGTTTTCTAGGTATTTTGTCAATGAAATAACAAGGTTCCAATTGATTTCCTGAATTTTTGCTGTTTTTTTTTGGCCCTAAAATATGTTACTTCTGAATTATATAAAGATATATGTTTAACTAAGGAATCGAAGAGATTATTTGCGACTTTAACTGGTATATTATTAAATGAACTAGTATATGACTTCCTAGCAAAGAGAACTTTTTGACTTTTTGGTTTGATCTATAGTACTGTAAGAAAAATTTCCATTATTTTTAATCAACATTCCTAAAAATGTATACTCATTTGTGTCTGATATTGGAATATCTTTGTATGTTACAAATGAGTGAGCTGTTTTGGAACAGGTTTGCTTTATAATCATATTTAAATTTAAACTTAATTTCCAATTATCACAAAAAAAAACACTTAAATTGTTTAAACTATTTTGTAATCCCTCTTTAGTTTCAGATAATTATAGAAGATCATCTGCAAATAGAAGATAGCTAATATTTGAAGAAACCAATGTTACTGGATCTGAAGTTCTTTTATCTAACTCTTTGATTGCATCATTTATAAAAATGTTAAATAATGTGGGACTCAGTGAATACCCTTGTTTTAACCCTCTTGAGATATTAAAATATTTTGAAAATTGACTTTTATATTTAATTGAAGATTCTGTTTTATCATATTGCTCCTTTATAACACTGACAAATTGTTTTCCCACACCTGTTGTCACTAGTTTATACAAAAAACCTATTCTCCACACAGAATCAAAAGCTTTACGAAGGTCGACGAAACAAATATATAACCTCTTTTTCTATTTATGTAACTATGTATTTATTAATTAAAGATTTTAATACAAATATGCTGTCAGATGTCCAATGGTTTTCTCGGAAACCAAACTGATTTTCACTGATTTGTCTGTCGACAATTTTATTGAATCTGTTATTTAAAATTGCATTAAATATTTTTGGAAGACAATTTATTGAAGAAATACCTCAGACTGTAATTGTTGGGATCATTCAGGTCTCCTGCTTTATGAAGAGCTATCATGATAGATTTTTTTCCATGTATTTGGATATTTACCCGTTTTCAAAATAAGATTAAAAAGTATAAGAAATGACTTTCCTATCACTGGATATGTATATTTGATAATTTCCTTTAAAATTCTGTCTGGTCCTGCTGATTTTCCAGTTTTTAATTGGGAAATTACTTGTTTAATTCCTGTTAAGGTAATAGGTTTATCAGTTTTTCTTTTTTATATTCCAATTGTTTTCCCAAGTGACATAGAATAGTTTCAATGTATTTTTGGGACTCTCTTTCTTGTCTACAACACCCGGTATTCTTAGGCGGTCACCCATCCAAGTATTAACCGGGCTCGACCTTGCTTAACTTCGGTGATCGGACGAGAACCGGTGTTTTCAACGTGATATGGTCGTAGAAAACTAATCGAGATAACAGATTGGTACACCTTACGCGCGTTAAACCTACATTAAACTCATCAATGGCATTCGCACTAAAACATTTGGATGGACAAATAAAAAAAGAATTTAAAAAGCGTTGGAAACCATAACTCAAAATCTACCTAAAGCCATCTAGTACCTGGTGTAGAAAAACTTAAGTGTTTCGTAAGATTCAATTTTTTTTCCACAAAGCTTTTGGATATGACATTTTATTAATGATGGTAGTGAAATCAGTTGACCCGGAGTGGCAAACATATTCTGTTTCTCAATTGAAGTTCTTCTACCACACATGTGAGACATCTTCAAACTCTAACACTGATGAGAATCGATAAAACAACTAATTTAAAGTTCACGATACGATGAGATTTACAAAATGTATATTATTTTTTGTGACACTACTACTAAGTTATATTGAATAATCGATATTAGTTATAACGTGCATTGTGAAGTGGGAACTGCTTACTCTTCTGAAGCATTTAAATTCGCCCGCGTTATGATCCAGTTGCATAAAACTGGATCTATTCCGAGTACTAGTCAAAAGAACATTATCTGAAATGCATTATTAATGAGTAATGGCAACTTAAATAATTTCAAGTTCGTTAGGTACAAATGCTTTGTATCAAATATATTTGTTCATAAGAATTGAAAGTCATTGGTGAAGGTTTGGCCTAAATTAAATCTGTAACGCTTTAGGATTGAGTATTGATGCAATATTCTGATAAGAAAGGGAAATTATAACTAAATCGTGTAGTAATGATAAACATCTAAATGCTGGTTAGAAATAATTGGTAATATTTTGTGAAGATATGAAGCTCGAGGTGAAGACTTGAATGAACTTATTAAAATATAACAATAAAAACAAACAAACAAACAAACAAACAAACAAAAAACAAAAACAACAAAAAACAAAAAACAATTTGCAATATCCACAGATGAAAACACTGCTCCAACCTTCTATGTATGATATTTTATGCTTTCTTTTTGAGATATTGGAATACAAAACTATTTGGATAGGTTGTTCTTTACTATAGCAAAATAGTACAAAATCGAGAAACCAAGTTATGAACAGGTATTGGCAAGGATCGCATCCACACAAAGGCAATTGTGACGGTTAAGTAAAGAATATACTAATAAAATTGGAAAAAGCTGAACGATGATTATTCTTAATTCGCTTTGGAAACAAATCCATGTTTTAATTCCAATAGAACATGGGCTGCACGTATTTGACGTCACATCCAAATTGCAACGTCAATTGTATTTGAGCAACATGCACCGAAAATGATTTTAAAAGTAAATTTACATATACGTGTTCTTTTTTAAACTTGAAATGCATGATTTTCTTTACTTGTTTTCCGTCATCAAATCAAAAAGGCAGGCTTTCAAATATGTGTTAACGGTCCGTAGAAGTGCAAAAGATAAAAATTTTTCCTTTTAGACTCAAAATAATTCTATCATACAATGCTCTATACATGATTATTTTAACAAGAGTATCCATTATGTTTGTCACATTTTACTCCTCGGCAACTCTCGGTTTAAAGATAGTGAACAATATAATGCCCACCAATGTTGAAAAAAAGCACAGAGTATGAATGGCACGAAAGAATTATATATCTGTTTCCAATATGAATCACTTATGAAAGTTATTAATAAAATGAACCAGATGTATTCAATTTTTTAAGCTGTACACAATTAACATAACATTTTACCTTTCTATAAGTGAGTAATATATATGTACACTCTTGTATATTAATTGCATAAACAGAAATAGGATTTTAAATGTTAAAATATAGAAATTCTAGTTAAACTTAATAAGCAACGGCGAAGTCTAAATCAAATATGTTATGTTCTAGCATCCAAACCTATTCACACTTCTTGCTGAACAGGGGCGAAACGTTTTTCAGTTTTGGATTATTGAGAATTGTTTCATGACTTTGTCATTGTGTTTGGTAATTTGTTGAATTTGGGATTTCTTCTTTTTCTTTCTTGTAGCTTTAATGTTTTTGTCTCATTAACTTCTAGTATGTAATATTTTGATTATTAATTATTATATATAATAAGTATATTTCAATAGGAAGTACAGCAAATTGTCATCATGTTTAAAAAGACATGTAAAATGATTTTTGACGGATACATTTTGACACAAAAACAGCAAAATATATATCATTGTATGTTAATACTCTTTGTATGACAAAAGACATTCGAAGATGCTTTGTGATTTTTGTTGTTTTGTTTTATCAATACCTATGTAAAATCAATACCTGTTTTAAAGTACTATTACATACAATGCATATAATGTAGACTTAAGTCAGCTGATCAAGTGCAACACGGAAGTTACAAATTGTTCATGCATACTGATTTAAAATGAAGTCGGAATAGTCTCATAACTGATTACAAAATGAAAACAATATTGTATTTATCATGTTTATTGATTTTTTGTTTTGGAATAATCTCGGTAAAAGGTGAGAGCTTAAACTTTATATATTTGTAAATGTAGAACAACTTTTTAACTGATGAAGGTAAATCCAGACGCACGAAATTTATATGTGTCATGGCTCATTTTCTAACGTAGTTTATCCATCGAAATAAAAAAAGAATGTTCTTTAGAAGGTATTTCTCAATGAGATAACATCCAAAATTCTACCAAATTAATTAACCCACAATACAGGCTTATTACAAAATCCTACCATAAAGTTGAAGATGTATTTACCTTCGATACAGAAGCTCTTTTCACAAAAAATCTTAAGAGTAAAAATACTCGTAAGTCATACACATTTCAGTATAACTTACGATCAATTTTAATCGTAAGATTTTTTGTGAAAAGAGTCGCAGGTCTTTTATAAAAAGAGGTTTCATGTGGAAATTCAAATATAAATCTCATATTATCTTAAAGTCTCTTTTCAACACTGAAAATATAATATATATATCAATATAATAAAAATAAAGATATATACGTGGGCTTATTTCTAAATAAAACAGGAAAAAGATGTCTCTAAATCTTTTTTTTTTTTTTTCAATGTATGAATACAATTGAATTTTAAAATGTACGAACAATGTATAAAAATAACAAAATTTCATAACATTTTAACAGAAATGTATTTGAAACATTATTTTCTGAAACAATAATGGAAAAACAGGATTTTCAATTATGAATTTGAAGGCATAGCCTAGGAAATAGCAAGAGGGTCACGAAATATTAAGGAAAGTTGAAAGGTAAGAAACGACCAGATAGTATCCTACCTGCGGTCGTATTTGTCGTATTTTTATGCTTTATACAACAATTTGACTTTCCCATAGTAAAAATTTATCAAATATATGTATTTTTATGGTTATTGTGAAGAGCGATCTATGAAGAAAACATGTTGTTTTGGATGTCATCTATGTTCAATGGCTACTCTAGATTTTACCAAAATTATTCCTGAAACTAAAAACACGTGGATAAATAACTTATTTGATATAGGATTATTCTTGGATTTTATATTTCACTATACATTATACTACCCTGCCACGTCCGGTCTGCGTTTGTGTTAGATGGTTTTCTGCTTTGTATTGATATGATAAGTTACACCACTGCACCAGATAAGGGGAGGGTTCGGAGCCAACAAACTAGTTTAACCCCGTCACATTCTGCATGTGCCTGTCACAAGTCAGGAGCCTGTAATTCAGTGGTTGTCATTTGTTGCTGTATAGTATATTTGTTTTGGTCATTGTTTTGCACATTAATCAGGCCGTTGGTTTTCTCGTTTGAGTGTTTTACATTTGTCATTTCGGGGCCTTTTATAGCTGACTATGCAGTATGTTTGCTCATTGTTGAAGGCCATGCGGTGACGTATACATGTAGTTGTAAACTTTCTATGTCATTTGGTCTGTGGTGGAGAGTTGTCTCGTTGTATTGTTACACCACTGTCCCAGGTAAGGGGGAGGGTTCGGTGCCAACAAACTAGTTTAACCTCGTCACATTCTGCATGTTGCTGTCACAAGTCAGGAGCCTGCAATTCAGTGGTTGTCATTTGTTGATGTATATTATATTTGTTTTTCGTCATTGTTTTGCACATAAATCAGGCCGTTGGTTTTCTCGTTTGAGTTGTATTACATTTTTCATTTCTGGGCCTTTTATAGCTGACTATGCGGTATGGGTTTAGCTCATTGTTGAAGGCCGTACGGTGACGTATAGTTGTAAACTTCTATGTCATTTGGTCTATGGTGGAGATTTATCTCATTGGCAATCATACCACCTCTTCTTATTTTTATAGTTCAGTGAAACGGACGCCACACTAAACTCCGAAACATAGAAATGAAAGTTAGAAAAAACATACGGGACTAACAAAGGCCAGAGGTTCCTGACTTGGGACAGGCTAAAAAATGCGGCGAAGTTAAACCTGTTTTGTGAGATCTCAAACATACACCTTCAACTCTAGCCAATGTGGAATAAACAAATACACAGCAATGCACACAGTAAATTTCAGTTAAAAGAAGTCTATATCTTCCTATTGATACGATTTTTCAGGCCGTGTGTTTTCTGTCAGTATTTCCTACAAAGCATGTTAATACTTAAAAGTAGGCCACTAAAAAGGAACTTCTTTGTTAAGATTGCAGTCCTCTTCGAACGTTATGCACACAACACCATGACTTTGTTGTCCATTCCGGTAAATTTGTGACAGAGATTATGACATATAGGTTATGTCTGTGATCTCTTTCTATACAAATATGTGGGTTTTTAGTGTATCAAACTCGTTTATCTTTGCATTTACAGGTGATCCATGTATGAATTATAAAGTTTTAGATTCAGTGGACGATTCCAGACGATCTGCTGCAAAAGCTCCGGACATTTATGTGATAATATGCTGGAGTCTGGGTGGTATAGAATTATCAGCAAAGCGGGGAAAGAATGCCAACAGAATGTATAGTTGGCGGTCTCCGTTGTGGGACAATGTCATCTATATGGATGAATGGTAAAACATAACGTGAAGATTGTATTGTTAATATTCAATTATATGTTAGGGCGATGAAAACACTAGCAGTTTACTAGACATCTCACTCAGAATAATTATGAAATACAAATTTCTGTAAACAGTGCCCTTTGTTCAAAATTATTTTTATAGATATTTTAAGCTTATATATTTCAGTAAGGTAGATACTCTTCTGAAAAACAATATTTTAGCACATTTTAGTCATTTTTTCCTCACTTTCTTCAAAATTTAACATACTATAATGTTTGAACAACTCACGTTTGAAAGACTTTTTAATTTAAGACTTCATAAAAGGTTTCAAGCTGCTAACATAATACAGGGGATAAAAAGACCACCTGCTTCAGATATTTAAATGTGTTATCATAATGTTCTATATATCAAAACATCTATACAATTTGAAAATCATAAATGTTAATGCCCCAGTAATTTATTTTAAATAAAATATTTATGTACCATGTACTTTGTATCAATGTTAAACATATACACTAGTTAATGATTTAAAGCTACAATTTCATTACTTATTCTGAAACATGACTTTAAAATACTAAATCCCTGGGATGTGTTTTAGTTGATTTTAGTCTCTGATGCATGATTTTTTATCATTAATTGTTTTTGGCTTTTAACTAGCTGTCAGTAACTGCGAGTACTCTCAAATCGTACTTTCTTTTAATTCGACCTGTTGATACTATTTTTAATACTTTTTTGTTATTTTATATTAATATGGATCTTGTCTGTATACCAGCTTTGATTATTTGGAATATCTACTAATTTTCACTTCTTCATACTACATTTGTATGAACATCAAGATTATTCTCCTTTAATCTGTACAGGAAGTTTTATTGTTGATATTTACCCTTATGTATCTAGTGTTAAATTAGGTATTTATATGACAGACCTTTCTTGGTATTCCTAATTATTGGAAGATTTTATATAGACAGAAAAGTATACCTAAAACGACAAAGTTATTTTTCATTTACCTGTATATATTATGAAAACCGGTTTTTCAAAAGTGATTATTTTCTAAGGGTTAAATATTTCGCGGTGGTGTATTGCCATGGCTTTATTTGGACTTGTTTGTTTGCTTTTGGCCTTGAATGTTTGTCCCTAATATTTTATTAACTATGTATTTACTTTCAGGTATCACAGATCGAATTTATTCGTTCATAGTGTGTTAATTTACGTTTTGATTGAGTTAAGCCTTCCAATTGATGTTTTATCGTGTGTTTTCTATGTTGTGATGTTATACTATTGTTTCAGAAAAAGGGAGAAGGTTTGGTACCATTAAAACGTTTAATCCCGCTGCAAATGTTTGCACCTGTCCTAAGTCAGGAATCTGATGTACAGTAGTTGTCGTTTGTTTATGTAATTTATACGTGTTTCTCGTTTCTCGTTTTTATATAGACTAGACCGTTGGTTTTACCGTTTGAATGGTTTTACACTAGTACTTTTGGGGCCCTTTATAGCTTGTAGTTCGGTGTGAGCCAAGGCTCCGTGTTGAAGGCCGTACATTGACCTATAATGGTTTACTTTTATAAATTGTTATTTGGATGGAGAGTTGTCTCATTGGCACTCACACCACATCTTCCTATATCTATTATAAATATTCATGATCGTGAGAAAATAAAACGCCTTTAAATGTATTATTAATGTTATAGGATCCTACCCGGTAACAAATGAGATAAGAGCAGTTACAGCATGTGCAGCGAACTACAATAGAAATTGCTGTGCCTATTCACATCAGATAAAAGTGAAAATTGCACCAATTATCTTGTCTACAGTTTGGTTCCTGTAGCCCCATGCTATCAGGCTTATTGCTTTGGTGAGTTATACATTGGACAACGAATAAACAACATGAAAATCTTTTACCCGCGTTTTCTTCATCAGTGGATATAGATTCCAGTAGATCACATCATGAGTTGATGTCCTAAACAACGTAGACCGCTATGACCAGAATTATCAGAATATCATGCTGTTAATCCTATACAGTGATATCGGCTAAACCTTATTTTACAAGAAATTTAAGGAAAAACTGTTTTGTAAGAGTTTTTCATTATGATAAACGTCATAACCAATATATTCTAGATACTATTTGAATAATTATTACGTATTATATTTGCCCATTCTGTTTGGTGAGCTCTGCTGAATTTCCAATACGTAAATGCATCTACAACATTTGCAATGATGCTTGTTTTAAAAATCAAAACTAGCATATCATAATATAATTTAAAAATTCCAAAATGCTATTTAGTTCAATTTCATATGTTCAGGTATTTTTAAAAACGAAAGAATGCAGGAGTTATACATGTACAAATTGTATATATATTTCAGGATCAGAGCTTCCCTGTCCGACCGGAGAATCGTCTGATAATGGTTTTAGTCCTGGATGTGAACGTAAGTATTGAGGATCACCCTAGTGTGTTAATTGTATTCTTTATTTGTAAAAACAAAATGTTATGTATTATGCTTTTTTTCTTCCTTCTTCCCTGTTTTTTTTTTAAACATTTGGTAATATCTGACAATTGTGTACTAAAAATCTTTAAAGATAAATCGGTATTTGACAATATCTGTAATTAGACATTTGGAACGTTTCTGTTTAATCAACAGTTACATTATGTAGTTTTAAAAGTTACAATTTCTTGTCTGAAAACTAAACCCAGGTGAAATATGAATGATACCGATTTGTTACGTATTTCTCTCCTAATCGTATATTATTCGCTTATGATAAATTTTGGGCGAATTGTGTAACAGGTTGGAGGATATTAAAAGAAACGAAAACGGACTGTTCATGTCGTGTCCTTTTATAGCCGACCATACGGTATGGGTTTTTCTCATTGTTGAAGGTCGTACGGTTGATGATAATTGTTTACATCCACTTCATTTGAACTTTGGTGGATAGTTGTCTCATTGGCAATCATACCACATCTCCTTATTTTTATATTGAGTATAGCAGTTGAAACTCTGTAATGTGAATTGTAGTCAGCATATTATTATAGCATAACTTATAAACTACAATGCAAATATTTATAAGAAAAATCTAGTTATGCAATCGTCTAAGTTCTAAATCAGTGGCTACTTGAATGATCAAAGTCGGTGACCCCCAAACAATGCTACAGCCTCAAAAAGTGACTACAAAGTTAAAGTAAAACGCCGATCAAAGGGTTTATTGTGATTGATAATGTGTTGACTGGTATATGGGAATATAATAACAGCTAGACTTCTCCCGTTTCGACTGTAAATCTCTTTAAATTGACCTCGTGTTAGGAGAATGCCACTCTGACCACTTTTAAGAACCCCTGCAACATTTCTGAGAGGTCCGTAGGTGTCCTGTTGCAGGGCGAACTTTCTACCCCTATCAAACACCGTATCCACTATTTTCAGGGGGTTACATATCCCGTGCTACATTCAGTTCGACCTATCTAATAGGTCTGCTATATTGTATTACATATTTATCTGTTCTCGTCCGGAAAATGCATGAAATATTTGCCACTGTAGTTTAACAAACAACATTCAATCAAATCAAAGAATATATACAATTATTATATTTAAATTTACCTGTGTACGTTACTTTATTGAACGCCATTTTGTCCTAGGTTAAAGTTGTCATTTTGGCATTGATACATCTTTTTTATTTATATTGTGTCATAGATCAAACTTATTCAGTCAGTGTATATTTACTTGTTTTTGTGTATTGTCTTTTTGATCGAGCTAAGCCATTTCAATTGACATTTTATTGTGAGTCTTTTTATGTTGTGATGTTATATCACTGTTTCAGGTTAGGGCGAAGGTTGGCGCCTGTTAAAACGTATAAACCCGCTGCATTTTTATGCACCTGTCCTAAGGCAGGAGCCTGTTGTTCAGTGGTTGTCGTTTGTTGGTGTGGTTCATAAGTGTTTCTCGTTTCTCGTTTTTTATATAGATTAGACCGTTGGTTTTCCTGTTTGAATTGTTTTAAACTAGTTTTTTGTCGCCTTTATGGCTTACTGTTCGGTGTGAGCCAAGGCTCCGTGTTGAAGGCCGTACTTTGACCTATAATTGTTTACTTTTTACACATTGTGACTTGGATGGATAGTTGTCTCATTGGCACTCATACCACATCTACTTATTTATACTTACACGTATTAAGATTACAAGGCTTTTGTATTGCCTTGAAACAATTTTCAGTTCACAGTTTTTTGTAAATTTTATGGTTTTCCTCCTAAAGCACAGTTGATCCTCATTTTATCCTGGCGTATGTTTTGATTTGTTCTCATTTTACGTCTCTTCAAAAGTGGGTGCTTTGAATTGTCATTATCTGCCTTTGGGCACAAATGGCTAAACTAGAATTTAAAAAAAACATGCTTATATGGTGCTTGAAATGTGCAGCGATAACTTATAATTAAGGTAGTATATTATGACATTATACAAATATTACTTAAAGAGAAACCGTCTAGGTGGTCTATTGGTACCGTCTTTGCTTCGAGTGCAGATGGTTGAACCCCGACAGGGTAAAACCAAAACCTTTAAAATTGCTGTTTCTCCGCTATCCGCTAAGTACGTGGCAATTTCTAAATACGAAAGGCCTAAATAAAGTTTACTATAATTTTGCAATAATTTCACAGGTCAAATAAGGCCCTCATCAAATATACTCTTTCTCGATGATTTACACTCTCCTAAACCATTACTTTGATATCATTTTTATTTATGGCATGCATTTTGTGTAGTCAAAGTGTAAGGCCAAAAACATTTAATTTAAGTGTTCAAATGCATACAAATATTCTATAGGCTTGTACATGTCGGAATAGATTGCCTCAACCAGACTTGACAGAACTTTGTTGAACATAACATTTTAGTTTTCAATGCTCTTTTTATTGATTTGACACATTCCAACTATTTTGATTCGAGATGCACTGTTGAGACTTATGATGACGGAAAGCGCATTTCTCGTCCTAAATTATAAGCTTAGTATCCTTCATGAGTCTTTATTATACTTATCTTTTAATATAATAGAGGATTCTAAATGAATACGACATTGTGTTCACAATTAATCCACATAATTGATAATTATTTTCAGTGGACCCTTGTCATAGTAGTAATTATGATATACTGAAAGGTGAATTGAAAAGATCCTCCAATTATACGCTGACTGTAAATGACGTTGCTATAGAAGATAGTCGACTCAGAACAGGATGGTATAGAATAGATAGTGTGACCGGAAATGACATTGTCAATTACAGTGTTCCCATGATGCAGTGCGGCACTCTCTATCCTCTCTGGATGAAAGGTTAATGTAATATATATTTTATAGATATGTCGAACTACGCTATTGTTAGATGAACATCCACACTTTAAATTAAAAAAACAACATATATCTTTCTAGATTGCAATGTGTTAACGGAAGTGTCTTGTTATGTTATTTATTTTATTGAGCAATTATATATTATTATTATTTTTTTGCGCAGTATGATGTTAAATGTGATATATTGATGCACTAAACGTTTGAAAAATAATTGGAAGTGTCAAAATGAGAACTTTTCAAAATACAGATTCAACACAATTGGTTTAAAAGAGATTGATAATGCTGTATTTTAACAATTTCATCAAAATGCGTGGTGCTTAGGTTTTCTGTCTCTTTTTAACATGTGGGTGTGTTCTTAGTAGCAGAAAACTAATTCTTGATGCTTTCATTTAAATTTACTTCTTTGCTAGATTGTTAAAATCATGGTTCACTGGTCAAAGAAGGATCTATAATGGATGTACTATATCCCTTTCACTGGTTAAGTAGAATGTTCTACTTTTAAAACAGTAAATTCTATATTTAACATTGAATATGTATACCTACAAAACTTGTCAAAAAACATTCACCTAACTAAACAAATGGACAAATAGTCTCGTCTGACCAGCCTTGGGAACTGGTAAGACATGATTGCTCACATTAGTTTGGGCCGATACATTGTGCTCAATGTCCTCCTTTAACCGTATGCCATGGTCGTCCTCCTTAGAAAGGAAGCTTATACAGAACATACATAAACCCCTAGTGATTATACTGTTAGGTTATTTTGAAATGTATTCAGAATAGAAAATTAACATCAAATTGAAAACTGTTAAACTTTAATTTGATCAAAAGTGAGTTTGACTATCACGAATAAAATTTACATCCATCTCCTTTGTTCTAACAGGGGTGATCTGAGTCGGATCACCCCTACCAGATCACCCCACCTTGAGTTTCTTTGTTCTGCATGCTTTCTTTTGTTCTGTAACATTTTGGCAGGAATGTTGAACACGCACAATAAAACTTAGAAATATTTATTCGGAATAAAGACTAACTTTCAAAATTTATGTAGAAAAAATCCACCAAATTTCCAGTGTATATGCGGGGAGTCGAACTCAAGACCTTTAGCATATGTAGCCACGATTCATACCCGTACATCAGGACGACTGGATACAAACTCACTGTTAATTAAACATATTTAAACATTGTACCGGGGCTCATAAAGGGTATATTCTATATAGTAATATATAAAGTATATTTTAATTATTGTATGGCATTTTGAACTAGATTTTATGAAGCTTAAATGGTTTTTTTCATATAGTCTAGAAGAGCTGGGATGTAAAATAGTTATCCCACTCGGACTTGGTGTGTCAGTGTAAGATCACTGATGATCAGATGATCTTACACTGACACACCGTGTCCTCATGGGATAACTATTACTGACATACTTGTGAAATCAGAGTCAATCGAATTGATCGCATGTAATTTTACTCGAAATGAAAACTAATTTGCGCTCGAAAACCAAAGGACCGATTCACAGGAAAACAAAATGTGATCATAACATGACACTATGCCTATTGTATTTTTTCCTGCTTAGTAATGTGTACAGGTTTAATTATACAGTAGTTCGACTGTGACGTCACCGAATAAGACTTATTGCCAAATTTATACTAAGTATGACTTTTTTGTCATTTTGTTGTCTTCCATCTTTTTGTTGTTGTTGCCATGGCGTTGTCAGTTTCTCTTCGACTTATGAATTTTGCTTGTTCTCTTGATATCTTCCGCCTCTTTTAAAGGGAAGATTATACTGACGTTGCGCACGATGTTGGTACCAATTCCATTTTGCTATAGATTAGCATAAAAATAAATACGTAGACTGGTCAGTTCGATAAAATATGGTGATTTCTGGTTGAATTCATTACATTAGACTTGAAAATAAAGAAAAAAGGAACCGAAATTTAAAATACCAGGAATTATAACACTTAATTATCCCATTTTACGCAAAACGTAATGTCCAACGTAACATTTTGTATGCAAAAGATCGGAGTTCCTTTTCTTTCTTACGGTATTTTTCTCCGATCATCGTAAAACTTCACAAGAGTATTGCTATTGTTATAGTTATTCGCGTGTTAAAGCAAAATCAATATCACTGAAACCGTAATCCGGAAAATGTTGTTTTTGAAAACGGTCTGAAAAATGTCCAAGCATATGCAAGGTAAGTATATTTCGGGTTTGCGCATTTATACCGTGAAATTGAAAAAGCTGAGAGGAAAAATATTTATTATATTTTGAAAGTTTTTACTTTCTCCTGGTTCATGATATTTTTGCCGGAAACCATGCGTATAGTTTCTATTGTAATGACTTCAAAAGTATAGCCATCTTGTCCCAACGAAAAAAACGCTGTATTTTCTTTAAAATTGAGGTTTTAACCACCTGTCTATCAAATAAGCATACTTAGATCATAGAAAATAAAACTCGGCGGTAAAAGTTTTCTGTTTTCTTTTTAAACAATAGGCAACAAGGTTTTGGATCGTTTCAAAAGTATAGCCGTTTTGTCCCACCGTTCTCAAAACGTAATTGATGTGATGCTCTGGTTTTAATTTTATATCGTAATTATTTGTTTCCAGTTTAATTCGAATGAAAATAAAATACACGTATAAGTTACAATACAACCAATGTATGAGAAAGGAATAGTTTAAGTTTAAATTCAAATGTTGACCAAATGAGATTGATATAAAAAATATCGGGATCTTAGTTTTTATAGCATATTTGTTAATGAAATGAAATAGAGAAAACCATTGCTGGTAGTTATAACAAACAAAGAATATGCATAATGCCACAAAATACGGAAATGTGAAAACATGAATCCCAAATGTTTAACTACCTAGATATTTTGCGACAAAGAAAGCATCGGAAATGAATTTTGCGACAAAGAAAGCATTGGGAAATGATAAAATATAGAAAGGAAATGGAAACGGAAATAAATGCAACAAAAGGAGTATGTATAAATATGAAAAAATAGGAGAATATAAATTCAAAATCTAATTTATATTAAAATAAATCTGTGTAAATTTGGGAATTGATGTATGATTCATTAATGCGAACTTCTGCCGAAAGGAAAATTATCAATTATGTAGATATAGGAAGATGTGGTGTGAGTGCCAATGAGACAACTCTCCATCCAAATAACAATTTATAAAAGTAAACAATTATAGGTCAATGTACGGCCTTCAACACGGAGCCTTGGCTCACACCGAACAACAAGCTATAAAGGGCCCCAAAAGTACTAGTGTAAAACCATTCAAACGGTAAAACCAACGGTCTAGTCTATATAAAAACGAGAAACGAGAAACACGTATAAATTACATAAACAAACGACAACTACTGTACATCAGATTCCTGACTTAGGACAGGTGCAAACATTTGCAGCGGGATTAAACGTTTTAATGGTACCAAACCTTCTCCCTTTTTCTGAAACAATAGTATAACATCACAACATAGAAAACACACGATAAAACATCAATTGGAAGGCTTAACTCAATCAAAACGTAAATTAACACACTATGAACGAATAAATTCGATCTGTGCTACCTGAAAGTAAATACATAGTTAATAAAATATTAGGGACAAACATTCAAGGCCAAAAGCAAACAAACAAGTCCAAATAAAGCCATGGCAATACACCACCGCGAAATATTTAACCCTTAGAAAATAATCACTTTTGAAAAACCGGTTTTCATATAAACTTTAAAATAAGCAACGGCGAAGTCTAAGTCAAATATGTTATGTTCTAGCAACCAAACCTATTCACACTTCTTGCTGAACAGGGCGAAACGTTTTCAGTCTTGGATTATTGAGAATTGTTTCATGACTTTGTCATTGTGTTAGGTAATTTGTTGAATTTGGGATTTCTTCTTTTCTTTCTTGTAGCTTTAATGTTTTTGTCTCATTAACTTCTAGTATGTAATATTTTGATTATTAATTATTATATATAATAAGTATATTTCAATAGGAAGTACAGCAAATTGTCATCATGTTTAAAAAGACATGTAAAATGATTTTTGACGGATACATTTTGACACAAAAAACAGCAAAATATATATCATTGTATGTTAATACTCTTTGTATGACAAAAGAGATTCGAAGATGCTTTGTGATTTTTTGTTGTTTTGTTTTATCAATACCTATGTAAAATCAATACCTGTTTTAAAGTACTATTACATACAATGCATATAATGTAGACTTAAGTCAGCTGATCAAGTGCAACACGGAAGTTACAAATTGTTCATGCATACTGATTTAAAATGAAGTCGGAATAGTCTCATAACTGATTACAAAATGAAAACAATATTGTATTTATCATGTTTATTGATTTTTTGTTTTGGAATAATCTCGGTAAAAGGTGAGAGCTTAAACTTTATATATTTGTAAATGTAGAACAACTTTTAACTGATGAAGGTAAATCCAGACGCACGAAATTTATATGTGTCATGGCTCATTTTCTAACGTAGTTTATCCATCGAAATAAAAAGAATGTTCTTTAGAAGGTATTTCTCGATGAGATAACATCCAAAATTCTACCAAATTAATTAACCCACAATACAGGCTTATTACAAAACCCTACCATAAAGTTGAAGATGTATTTACCTTCGATAGAAGCTCTTTTCACAAAAATCTTAAGAGTAAAATACTCGTAAGTCATACACATTTCAGTATAACTTACGATCAATTTTAATCGTAAGATTTTTGTGAAAAGAGTCGCAGGTCTTTATAAAAGAGGTTTCATGTGGAAATTCAAATATAAATCTCATATTATCTTAAAGTCTCTTTTCAACACTGAAAATATAATATATATATCAATATAATAAAAATAAAGATATATACGTGGGCTTATTTCTAAATAAAACAGGAAAAAGATGTCTCTAAATCTTTTTTTTTTTTTTCAATGTATGAATACAATTGAATTTTAAAATGTACGAACAATGTATAAAATAACAAAATTTCATAACATTTTAACAGAAATGTATTTGAAACATTATTTTCTGAAACAATAATGGAAAAACAGGATTTTCAATTATGAATTTGAAGGCATAGCCTAGGAAATAGCAAGAGGGTCACGAAATATTAAGGAAAGTTGAAAGGTAAGAAACGACCAGATAGTATCCTACCTGCGGTCGTATTTGTCGTATTTTTATGCTTTATACAACAATTTGACTTTCCCATAGTAAAAATTTATCAAATATATGTATTTTTATGGTTATTGTGAAGAGCGATCTATGAAGAAAACATGTTGTTTTGGATGTCATCTATGTTCAATGGCTACTCTAGATTTTACCAAAATTATTCCTGAAACTAAAAACACGTGGATAAATAACTTATTTGATATAGGATTATTCTTGGATTTTATATTTCACTATACATTATACTACCCTGCCACGTCCGGTCTGCGTTTGTGTTAGATGTTTTCTGCTTTGTATTGATATGATAAGTTACACCACTGCACCAGATAAGGGGGGAGGGTTCGGAGCCAACAAACTAGTTTAACCCCGTCACATTCTGCATGTGCCTGTCACAAGTCAGGAGCCTGTAATTCAGTGGTTGTCATTTGTTGCTGTATAGTATATTTGTTTTGGTCATTGTTTTGCACATTAATCAGGCCGTTGGTTTTCTCGTTTGAGTGTTTTACATTTGTCATTTCGGGGCCTTTTATAGCTGACTATGCAGTATGTTTGCTCATTGTTGAAGGCCATGCGGTGACGTATACATGTAGTTGTAAACTTTCTATGTCATTTGGTCTGTGGTGGAGAGTTGTCTCGTTGTATTGTTACACCACTGTCCCAGGTAAGGGGGAGGGTTCGGTGCCAACAAACTAGTTTAACCTCGTCACATTCTGCATGTTTTGTCACAAGTCAGGAGCCTGCAATTCAGTGGTTGTCATTTGTTGATGTATATTATATTTGTTTTTCGTCATTGTTTTGCACATAAATCAGGCCGTTGGTTTTCTCGTTTGAGTTGTATTACATTTTTCATTTCTGGGCCTTTTATAGCTGACTATGCGGTATGGGTTTAGCTCATTGTTGAAGGCCGTACGGTGACGTATAGTTGTAAACTTCTATGTCATTTGGTCTATGGTGGAGATTTATCTCATTGGCAATCATACCACCTCTTCTTATTTTTATAGTTCAGTGAAACGGACGCCACACTAAACTCCGAAACATAGAAATGAAAGTTAGAAAAAACATACGGGACTAACAAAGGCCAGAGGTTCCTGACTTGGGACAGGCTAAAAAATGCGGCGAAGTTAAACCTGTTTTGTGAGATCTCAAACATACACCTTCAACTCTAGCCAATGTGGAATAAACAAATACACAGCAATGCACACAGTAAATTTCAGTTAAAAGAAGTCTATATCTTCCTATTGATACGATTTTTCAGGCCGTGTGTTTTCTGTCAGTATTTCCTACAAAGCATGTTAATACTTAAAAGTAGGCCACTAAAAAGGAACTTCTTTGTTAAGATTGCAGTCCTCTTCGAACGTTATGCACACAACACCATGACTTTGTTGTCCATTCCGGTAAATTTGTGACAGAGATTATGACATATAGGTTATGTCTGTGATCTCTTTCTATACACATATGTGTTTTTTTTTTAGTGTATCAGACTCGTTTATCTTTGCATTTACAGGTGATCCATGTATGAATTATACAGTTTTAGATTCAGTGGACGAATCCAGACGATCTGCTGCAAAAAGCTCCGGACATTTATGTGATAATATGCTGGAGTCTGGGTGGTATAGAATTATCAGCAAAGCGGGGGAAAGAATGCCAACAGAATGTATAGTTGGCGGTCTCCGTTGTGGGACAATGTCATCTATATGGATGAATGGTAAAACATAACGTGAAGATTGTATTGTTAATATTCAATTATATGTTAGGGCGATGAAAACACTAGCAGTTTACTAGACATCTCACTCAGAATAATTATGAAATACAAATTTCTGTAAACAGTGCACTTTGTTCAAAATTATTTTTTTATAGATATTTTAAGCTTATATATTTCAGTAAGGTAGATACTCTTCTGAAAAACAATATTTTAGCACATTTTTAGTCATTTTTTTCCTCACTTTCTTCAAAAATTTAACATACTATAATGTTTGAACAACTCACATTTGAAAGACTTTTTTTAATTTAAGACTTCATAAAAGGTTTCAAGCTGCTAACATAATACAGGGGATAAAAAAGACCACCTGCTTCAGATATTTAAATGTGTTATCATAATGTTCTATATATCAAAACATCTATACAATTTGAAAATCATAAATGTTAATGCCCCAGTAATTTATTTTAAATAAAATATTTATGTACCATGTACTTTGTATCAATGTTAAACATATACACTAGTTAATGATTTAAAGCTACAATTTCATTACTTAATCTGAAACATGACGTTAAAATACTAAATCCCTGGGATGTGTTTTAGTTGATTTTAGTCTCTGATGCATGATTTTTTATCATTAATTGTTTTTGGCTTTTAACTAGCTGTCAGTAACTGCGAGTACTCTCAAATCGTACTTTCTTTTAATTCGACCTGTTGATACTATTTTTAATACTTTTTTGTTATTTTATATTAATATGGATCTTGTCTGTATACCAGCTTTGATTATTTGGAATATCTACTAATTTTCACTTCTTCATACTACATTTGTATGAACATCAAGATTATTCTCCTTTAATCTGTACAGGGAAGTTTTATTGTTGATATTTACCCCTTATGTATCTAGTGTTAAATTAGGTATTTATATGACAGACCTTTCTTGGTATTCCTAATTATTGGAAGATTTTATATAGACAGAAAAGTATACCTAAAACGACAAAGTTATTTTTCATTTACCTGTATATATTATGAAAACCGGTTTTTTCAAAAGTGATTATTTTCTAAGGGTTAAATATTTCGCGGTGGTGTATTGCCATGGCTTTATTTGGACTTGTTTGTTTGCTTTTTGGCCTTGAATGTTTGTCCCTAATATTTTATTAACTATGTATTTACTTTCAGGTATCACAGATCGAATTTATTCGTTCATAGTGTGTTAATTTACGTTTTTGATTGAGTTAAGCCTTCCAATTGATGTTTTATCGTGTGTTTTTCTATGTTGTGATGTTATACTATTGTTTCAGAAAAAGGGAGAAGGTTTGGTACCATTAAAACGTTTAATCCCGCTGCAAATGTTTGCACCTGTCCTAAGTCAGGAATCTGATGTACAGTAGTTGTCGTTTGTTTATGTAATTTATACGTGTTTCTCGTTTCTCGTTTTTTATATAGACTAGACCGTTGGTTTTACCGTTTGAATGGTTTTACACTAGTACTTTTGGGGCCCTTTATAGCTTGTAGTTCGGTGTGAGCCAAGGCTCCGTGTTGAAGGCCGTACATTGACCTATAATGGTTTACTTTTATAAATTGTTATTTGGATGGAGAGTTGTCTCATTGGCACTCACACCACATCTTCCTATATCTATTATAAATATTCATGATCGTGAGAAAATAAAACGCCTTTAAATGTATTATTAATGTTATAGGATCCTACCCGGTAACAAATGAGATAAGAGCAGTTACAGCATGTGCAGCGAACTACAATAGAAATTGCTGCCTATTCACATCAGATAAAAGTGAAAAATTGCACCAATTATCTTGTCTACAGTTTGGTTCCTGTAGCCCCATGCTATCAGGCTTATTGCTTTGGTGAGTTATACATTGGACAACGAATAAACAACATGAAAAATCTTTTACCCGCGTTTTCTTCATCAGTGGATATAGATTCCAGTAGATCACATCATGAGTTGATGTCCTAAACAACGTAGACCGCTATGACCAGAATTATCAGAATATCATGCTGTTAATCCTATACAGTGATATCGGCTAAACCTTATTTTACAAGAAATTTAAGGAAAACTGTTTTGTAAGAGTTTTCATTATGATAAACGTCATAACCAATATATTCTAGATACTATTTGAATAATTATTACGTATTATATTTGCCCATTCTGTTTGGTGAGCTCTGCTGAATTTCCAATACGTAAATGCATCTACAACATTTGCAATGATGCTTGTTTTAAAAATCAAAACTAGCATATCATAATATAATTTAAAAATTCCAAAATGCTATTTAGTTCAATTTCATATGTTCAGGTATTTTTAAAAACGAAAGAATGCAGGAGTTATACATGTACAAATTGTATATATATTTCAGGATCAGAGCTTCCCTGTCCGACCGGAGAATCGTCTGATAATGGTTTTAGTCCTGGATGTGAACGTAAGTATTGAGGATCACCCTAGTGTGTTAATTGTATTCTTTATTTGTAAAAACAAAATGTTATGTATTATGCTTTTTTTCTTCCTTCTTCCCTGTTTTTTTTTTAAACATTTGGTAATATCTGACAATTGTGTACTAAAAATCTTTAAAGATAAATCGGTATTTGACAATATCTATAATTAGACATTTGGAACGTTTCTGTTTAATCAACAGTTACATTATGTAGTTTTAAACTTACAATTTCTTGTCTGAAAACTAAACCCAGGTGAAATATGAATGATACCGATTTGTTACGTATTTCTCCTAATCGTATATTATTCGCTTATGATAAATTTTGGGCGAATTGTGTAACAGGTTGGAGGATATTAAAAGAAACGAAAACGGACTGTTCATGTCGTGTCCTTTTATAGCCGACCATACGGTATGGGTTTTTCTCATTGTTGAAGGTCGTACGGTTGATGATAATTGTTTACATCCACTTCATTTGAACTTTGGTGGATAGTTGTCTCATTGGCAATCATACCACATCTCCTTATTTTTATATTGAGTATAGCAGTTGAAACTCTGTAATGTGAATTGTAGTCAGCATATTATTATAGCATAACTTATAAACTACAATGCAAATATTTATAAGAAAAATCTAGTTATGCAATCGTCTAAGTTCTAAATCAGTGGCTACTTGAATGATCAAAGTCGGTGACCCCCAAACAATGCTACAGCCTCAAAAAGTGACTACAAAGTTAAAGTAAAACGCCGATCAAAGTGTTTATTGTGATTGATAATGTGTTGACTGGTATATGGGAATATAATAACAGCTAGACTTCTCCTGTTTCGACTGTAAATCTCTTTAAATTGACCTCGTGTTAGGAGAATGCCACTCTGACCACTTTTAAGAACCCTGCAACATTTCTGAGAGGTCCGTAGGTGTCCTGTTGCAGGGCGAACTTTCTACCCTATCAAACACCGTATCCACTATTTTCAGGGGGTTACATATCCGTGCTACATTCAGTTCGACCTATCTAATAGGTCTGCTATAGTGTATTGCATATTTATCTGTTCTCGTCCGGAAAATGCATGAAATATTTGCCACTGTAGTTTAACAAACAACATTCAATCAAATCAAAGAATATATACAATTATTATATTTAAATTTACCTGTGTACGTTACTTTATTGAACGCCATTTTGTCCTAGGTTAAAGTTGTCTTTTGACATTGATACATCTTTTAATTTATATTGTGTCATAGATCAAACTTATTCAGTCAGTGTATATTTACTTGTTTTGTGTATTGTCTTTTGATCGAGCTAAGCCATTTCAATTGATATTTTATTGTGAGTCTTTTTATGTTGTGATGTTATATCACTGTTTCAGGTTAGGGCGAAGGTTGGCGCCTGTTAAAACGTATAAACCCGCTGCATTTTTATGCACCTGTCCTAAGGCAGGAGCCTGTTGTTCAGTGGTTGTCGTTTGTTGGTGTGGTTCATAAGTGTTTCTCGTTTCTCGTTTTTATATAGATTAGACCGTTGGTTTTCCTGTTTGAATTGTTTTAAACTAGTTTTTTGTCGCCTTTATGGCTTACTGTTCGGTGTGAGCCAAGGCTCCGTGTTGAAGGCCGTACTTTGACCTATAATTGTTTACTTTTTACACATTGTGACTTGGATGGATAGTTGTCTCATTGGCACTCATACCACATCTACTTATTTATACTTACACGTATTAAGATTACAAGGCTTTTGTATTGCCTTGAAACAATTTTCAGTTCACAGTTTTTTGTAAATTTTATGGTTTTCCTCCTAAAGCACAGTTGATCCTCATTTTATCCTGGCGTATGTTTTGGTTTGTTCTCATTTTACGTCTCTTCAAAAGTGGGTGCTTTGGAATTGTCATTATCTACCTTTGGGCACAAATGGCTAAACTAGAATTTAAAAAAAACATGCTTATATGGTGCTTGAAATGTGCAGCGATAACTTATAATTAAGGTAGTATATTATGACATTATACAAATATTACTTAAAGAGAAACCGTCTAGGTGGTCTATTGGTACCGTCTTTGCTTCGATTGCAGATGGTTGAACCCCGACAGGGTAAAACCAAAACTTTAAAATTGCTGTTTCTCCGCTATCCGCTAAGTACGTGGCAATTTCTAAATACGAAAGGCCTAAATAAATTTTACTATAATTTTGCAATAATTTCACAGGTCAAATAAGGCCCTCATCAAATATACTCTTTCTCGATGATTTACACTCTCCTAAACCATTACTTTGATATCATTTTTATTTATGGCATGCATTTTGTGTAGTCAAAGTGTAAGGCCAAAAACATTTAATTTAAGTGTTCAAATGCATACAAATATTCTATAGGCTTGTACATGTCGGAATAGATTGCCTCAACCAGACTTGACAGAACTTTGTTGAACATAACATTTTAGTTTTCAATGCTCTTTTTATTGATTTGACACATTCCAACTATTTTGATTCGAGATGCACTGTTGAGACTTATGATGACGGAAAGCGCATTTCTCGTCCTAAATTATAAGCTTAGTATCCTTCATGAGTCTTTATTATACTTATCTTTTAATATAATAGAGGATTCTAAATGAATACGACATTGTGTTCACAATTAATCCACATAATTGATAATTATTTTTCAGTGGACCCTTGTCATAGTAGTAATTATGATATACTGAAAGGTGAATTGAAAAGATCCTCCAATTATACGCTGACTGTAAATGACGTTGCTATAGAAGATAGTCGACTCAGAACAGGATGGTATAGAATAGATAGTGTGACCGGAAATGACATTGTCAATTACAGTGTTCCCATGATGCAGTGCGGCACTCTCTACCCTCTCTGGATGAAAGGTTAATGTAATATATATTTTATGTCGAACTACGCTATTGTTAGATGAACATCCGTACTTAAAATTAAAAAAAACAACATATATCTTTCTAGATTGCAATGTGTTAACGGAAGTGTCTTGTTATGTTATTTATTTTATTGAGCAATTATATATTATTATTATTTTTTTGCGCAGTATGATGTTAAATGTGATATATTGATGCACTAAACGTTTGAAAAATAATTGAAGTGTCAAAATGAGAACTTTTCAAAATACAGATTCAAATTACGTACAACACAATTGGTTTAAAAGAGATTGATAATGCTGTATTTTAACAATTTCATCAAAATGCGTGGTGCTTAGGTTTTCTGTCTCTTGTTAGCATGTGGTGTGTTCTTAGTAGCAGAAAACTAATTCTTGATGCTTTCATTTAAATTTACTTCTTGCTAGATTGGTAAAATCATGGTTCACTGGTCAAAGAAGGATCTATAATGGATGTACTATATCCCTTTCACTGGTTAAGTAGAATGTTCTACTTTTAAAACAGTAAATTCTATATTTAACATTGAATATGTATACCTACAAAACTTGTCAAAAAACATTCACCTAACTAAACAAATGGACAAATAGTCTCGTCTGACCAGCCTTGGGAACTGGTAAGACATGATTGCTCACATTAGTTTGGGCCGATACATTGTGCTCAATGTCCTCCTTTAACCGTATGCCATGGTCGTCCTCCTTAGAAAGGAAGCTTATACAGAACATACATAAACCCCTAGTGATTATACTGTTAGGTTATTTTGAAATGTATTCAGAATAGAAAATTAACATCAAATTGAAAACTGTTAAACTTTAATTTGATCAAAAGTGAGTTTGACTATCACGAATAAAATTTACATCCATCTCTTTTTTTCTAACAGGGTTGATCTGAGTCGGATCACCTCTACCAGATCACCCCACCTTGAGTTTCTTTGTTCTGCATGCCTTCTTTTGTTCTGTAACATTTTGGCAGGAATGTTGAACACACACAATAAAACTAAGAAATATTTATTCGGAATAAAGACTAACTTTCAAAATTTATGTAGAAAAAATCCACCAAATTTCCAGTGTATATGCGGGGAGTCGAACTCAAGACCTTTAGCATATGTAGCCACGATTCATACCCGTACATCAGGACGACTGGATACAAACTCACTGTTAATTAAACATATTTAAACATTGTACCCGGGGCTCATAAAGGGTATATTCTATATAGTAATATATAAAGTATATTTTAATTATTGTATGGCATTTTGAACTAGATTTTATGAAGCTTAAATGGTTTTTTTCATATAGTCTAGAAGAGCTGGGATGTAAAATAGTTATCCCACTCGGACTTGGTGTGTCAGTGTAAGATCACTGATGATCAGATGATCTTACACTGACACACCGTGTCCTCATGGGATAACTATTACTGACATACTCGTGAAATCAGAGTCAATCGAATTGATCGCATGTAATTTTACTCGAAATGAAAACTAATTTGCGCTCGAAAACCCAAGGACCGATTCACAGGAAAACAAAATGTGATCATAACATGACACTATACCTATTGTATTTTTTCCTGCTTAGTAATGTGTACAGGTTTAATTATACAGTAGTTCGACTGTGACGTCACCGAATAAGACTTATTGCCAAATTTATACTAAGTATGACTTTTTTGTCATTTTGTTGTCTTCCATCTTTTTGTTGTTGTTGTTGCCATGGCGTTGTCAGTTTCTCTTCGACTTATGAATTTTGCTTGTTCTCTTGATATCTTCCGCCTCTTTTAAAGGGAAGATTATACTGACGTTGCGCACGATGTTGGTACCAATTCCATTTTGCTATAGATTAGCATAAAAATAAATACGTAGACTGGTCAGTTCGATAAAAATATGGTGATTTCTGGTTGAATTCATTACATTAGACTTGAAAATAAAGAAAAAAGGAACCGAAATTTAAAATACCAGGAATTATAACACTTAATTATCCCATTTTACGCAAAACGTAATGTCCAACGTAACATTTTGTATGCAAAAGATCGGAGTTCCTTTTCTTTCTTACGGTATTTTTCTCCGATCATCGTAAAACTTCACAAGAGTATTGCTATTGTTATAGTTATTCGCGTGTTAAAGCAAAATCAATATCACTGAAACCGTAATCCGGAAAATGTTGTTTTTGAAAACGGTCTGAAAATGTCCAAGCATATGCAAGGTAAGTATATTTCGGGTTTGCGCATTTATACCGTGAAATTGAAAAGCTGAGAGGAAAATATTTATTATATTTTGAAAGTTTTTACTTTTCTCCTGGTTCATGATATTTTTGCCGGAAACCATGCGTATAGTTTCTATTGTAATGACTTCAAAAGTATAGCCATCTTGTCCCAACGAAAAAAACGCTGTATTTTCTTTAAAATTGAGGTTTTAACCACCTGTCTATCAAATAAGCATACTTAGATCATAGAAAATAAAACTCGGCGGTAAAAGTTTTTCTGTTTTTCTTTTTAAACAATAGGCAACAAGGTTTTGGATCGTTTCAAAAGTATAGCCGTTTTGTCCCACCGTTCTCAAAACGTAATTGATGTGATGCTCTGGTTTTAATTTTATATCGTAATTATTTGTTTCAGTTTAATTCGAATGAAAATAAAAATACACGTATAAGTTACAATACAACCAA
This sequence comes from Mytilus coruscus, assembly GCA_017311375.1. Classification (NCBI taxonomy): domain Eukaryota; kingdom Metazoa; phylum Mollusca; class Bivalvia; order Mytilida; family Mytilidae; genus Mytilus; species Mytilus coruscus. The sequence continues at coordinate 69,290 of JAASAO010000316.1, forward strand.
TGTATGAGAAAGGAATAGTTTAAGTTTAAATTCAAATGTTGACCAAATGAGATTGATATAAAAAAATATCGGGATCTTAGTTTTTTATAGCATATTTGTTAATGAAATGAAATAGAGAAAACCATTGCTGGTAGTTATAACAAACAAAGAATATGCATAATGCCACAAAAATACGGAAATGTGAAAACATGAATCCCAAATGTTTAACTACCTAGATATTTTGCGACAAAGAAAGCATCGGAAATGAATTTTGCGACAAAGAAAGCATTGGGAAATGATAAAATATAGAAAGGAAATGGAAACGGAAATAAATGCAACAAAAGGAGTATGTATAAATATGAAAAAATAGGAGAATATAAATTCAAAATCTAATTTATATTAAAAATAAATCTGTGTAAATTTGGGAATTGATGTATGATTCATTAATGCGAACTTCTGCCGAAAGGAAAATTATCAATTATGTAGATATAGGAAGATGTGGTGTGAGTGCCAATGAGACAACTCTCCATCCAAATAACAATTTATAAAAGTAAACAATTATAGGTCAATGTACGGCCTTCAACACGGAGCCTTGGCTCACACCGAACAACAAGCTATAAAGGGCCCCAAAAGTACTAGTGTAAAACCATTCAAACGGTAAAACCAACGGTCTAGTCTATATAAAAACGAGAAACGAGAAACACGTATAAATTACATAAACAAACGACAACTACTGTACATCAGATTCCTGACTTAGGACAGGTGCAAACATTTGCAGCGGGATTAAACGTTTTAATGGTACCAAACCTTCTCCTTTTTCTGAAACAATAGTATAACATCACAACATAGAAAACACACGATAAAACATCAATTGGAAGGCTTAACTCAATCAAAACGTAAATTAACACACTATGAACGAATAAATTCGATCTGTGCTACCTGAAAGTAAATACATAGTTAATAAAATATTAGGGACAAACATTCAAGGCCAAAAGCAAACAAACAAGTCCAAATAAAGCCATGGCAATACACCACCGCGAAATATTTAACCCTTAGAAAATAATCACTTTTGAAAAACCGGTTTTCATAATATATACAGGTAAATGAAAAATAACTTTGTCGTTTTAGGTATACTTTTCTGTCTATATAAAATCTTCCAATAATTAGGAATACCAAGAAAGGTCTGTCATATAAATACCTAATTTAACACTAGATACATAAGGGTAAATATCAACAATAAAACTTCCTGTACAGATTAAAGGAGAATAATCTTGATGTTCATACAAATGTAGTATGAAGAAGTGAAAATTAGTAGATATTCCAAATAATCAAAGCTGGTATACAGACAAGATCCATATTAATATAAAATAACAAAAAGTATTAAAATAGTATCAACAGGTCGAATTAAAAGAAAGTACGATTTGAGAGTATGGCCTGGAAAGACTGACAACTCCTGTAAATGAATATTCATTAAAAATATCTATACGACCACTTTGAGTTTTATTTGTAAAACTACGCATTTTCAGACAAACCGAAATCGGTTACCAAATTCACAACAGTAAATTGACCTCGTCAATTATATACTTGAACGCCTGAAAGGTTCTTTGAAATCGTCGAAATCGCCTTATTTTGAGGAACGTCGTGTAACGCTACGTAGTACCAACATCGTGCGCAACGTCACTATGTTCATCATTAAAAGGTTGATGTTTATAGCAAACGGTCGTGACTTTTTATTTTAAATATTTTCAATGCAAAACAATTAACTTTCCATCTGTACATCATTTAGGAAGTATACCAGACGACAGAGAAAGAGGTAAAACTGTAAATAGAAAAGTCTGCAGATCAGGACTGACTGGTACCTGTGTACAAGAATATAATATAAAAGTACGAAACTGTGGCACATACAGAACATATTATCTGACACAATTAGATGTTGACAAATCAGCATACTGTTTCGGTAAGAGCTTAATGTTCTTTGAATATTGCTTATCTATGGACACCTGTAAAGAAGTGATACGCATTATCATGGTTATTATCTAATGTAATAGTTTATTGCCAAATGAAATTTACATGATTTTCTACAATCCACTATAAAGAGAACTGAAAAGACAATTTGTTTGTTGTATAAATCAAATTGATCATTAGATATATATTTTACAATAGTAATGAGTAAAATGGTAGCGTATTGTTTTCTAAAACGCCGTGTTAAGCAAAATATTCAAATGACCAATTGAAAATAAAATGGACCATTGAAGTAGAGGAAGAAAAAGGAACTAGCATAGACCAATGTCTTTCAAATTTACGTCAAATGAAAGTACTTTTAAACCCAAAAGGTGATGGCAATGACTATTCAATCCTTTTGTCATAACTATGTAAGCTAGGCTAAAAGAAGAAAAATAGAAAACGACCAGTAATATATCATTACCAATATTTTATAAAATTTTCAATCCCCAGGAATGTTACCAGTACCAAAACCAACAACATTAACGACAACAACAAGATCAACGACAACAACAAAACCAACGACAACAACACTAAGATCAACAACAACTACCACAGTAAAACCTACGAAGACATCTACAACGTTGGGAACTACACGGACAACAAGAGCAAATCCTGTTTCATCCATATCTACAAAAACTTCAGGAGGGATCTCTACTACTCCATCACTGATTAAACAAACAACATCACATCTCCTCAAAGAAGTACGAAAACTTAAATTTCTTTTTAAGTTAATACTTAAATTTTGTATGAATCAGATTTTTTAATAGATATAGGAAGATGTGGTGTGAGTGCCAATGAGACAACTCTCCATCCAAATAACAATTTATAAAAGTAAACCATTATAGGTCAATGTACGGCCTTCAACACGGAGCCTTGGCTCACACCGAACAACAAGCTATAAAGGGCCCCAAAAGTACTAGTGTAAAACCATTCAAACGGTAAAACCAACGGTCTAGTATATATAAAAACGAGAAACGAGAAACACGTATAAATTACATAAACAAACGAAAACTACTGTACATCAGATTCCTGACTTAGGACAGGTGCAAACATTTGCAGCGGGATTAAACGTTTTAATGGTACCAAACCTTCTCCTTTTTCTGAAACAATAGTATAACATCACAACATAGAAAACACACGATAAAACATCAATTGGAAGGCTTAACTCAATCAAAACGTAAATTAACACACTATGAACGAATGCATACTTTGTTAAGAATATACATGATAGTGCCATTCGTAAATCTATCAAAGGAATATCAAAATATACAACTTGTTTCATTAAAACAAAGAAGATACACGTGTTATGTAATAAACCAGAAAGCAGCGATTTCATGTAAGACACCCGATGGAAGCCATTGTATGGACATTTTTAAAACAACCGATAGTAGCGATTGTATAAACATTTTTAAGACACCCGATAGAAGCGATTGTATTGAAATCTTTAAGACACCCGATAGAAGCGATTGTTTGGACATTTTTAAAAACACCCAATAGTAGCGATTGTATGGACATTTTTAAGACACCCGATAGTAGCGATTGTATGGGCATTTTTAAGACACCTGATAAAAGCGATTGTATGGACATTTTTAAGACACCCGATAGAAGCGATTGTATAAACATTTTTAAGACACCCGATAGAATCGATTGTATGAATATTTTTAAGACACTCGAAATAAGCGATTGTATGAACATTTTTAAGACACCTGATAGAAGCGATCGTATGAACATTTTTAAGACACCCGATAGAAGCGATTGTATGGACATTTTTAAGACACCCGAGAGAAGCGATCGTATGGACATTTTTTAGACACCCGCTATAAGCAATTGTATGAACATTTTTAAGACACCCGATAGAAGCGATTGTATGGATATTTTTAAGACTCCGATAGAAGCGATTGTATGGACATTTTTAAGACACCCGATAGAAGCGATTGCATGAAATTTTTTAAGACACCCGATAGAAACGATTGTATGTACATATTAAAGACACCCGATATAAGCGATTATATGTACATTTTAAGACAACCAATAGAGGCAATTGTATATACCTTTTAAGACACCCGATAGACGCGATTTATGTAACACACCAGAAAGAAGCGATTTAGGTTAGAAACCAGAAAGAAGGGATTTCATGTGAGACACTAGGTAGAAGCGATTATGAATTGATTTCAATTTCTAATATTTAAACTTTTAAATTCGTGTATAAACGTGAAATTTTGTTTTCGTACATATGACTTACAAATGAAAACTTCAAAGGCCTGTGGAAGACAATTGCAGTGCCGAAGGTTTACACAATAAGTATTCTTTCATTACACGTTGTCCAGTAACTCTTCGGTTTTTTTTTTACATGAAAGACTATGAATTTTGGCTATTTATTTGGTATAATTCATTTTGTCAATTTTAGATGAAAAATCTTCTGACATCATTGTAATAGTTGCAGTTCTGATTGTACTTGTTTTTGTCCTGCTGATTGTTATAGTTGCAATTTTTATGTAAGTATATTTACTTAATATCTAGCATAGGCGGATCCAGGGGAAGGGGAGGGGCTAGGAGCCCGCCCCCTTTCGTGGGAAACATTTGGTTGATTATATATGGAATCACTGAAGCATGACTGTAGCTTGCCCCCTCTTATGGCAGTCAGTGGGCTCCCCCTTTCCTTATAAAGAGTTCTGGATCCGCCACTGTCTAGGTGGTTCTTAAACTACACCCTGAAAGCAATACACCTTATCGCTATTTGTCCGCCATTACTGGATATCACACAGGTTCCCGTAAAATTTTGACGTCATAAAACAAAATATCTGACGCCACAATGGAAAAGTGATTGTTGTATGCGTCAAAAGTTCAAGCGGCCGGGTCAGCCGGGATTAGCGATAAGGTGTATAGGCAATTAGCTACATGTACATACTTGTATCGATTTTTGTTTTGTCCCACTTAATGAGTGAAAATAACACTTAACAATATCATTGCACAACTTTGCATGACATAGTATGTCGTTCTAAACGACAAACACTTGACTTCCTAGATGAATACGAATACTAATGCTTTATCAAGTTCAATCAAAGGTCCGTTACCGAGCATGTAGATGTATATACATGTACATTACAGTATTAATTGAGAGAAGATATAGTACATGTATCATTGAAATTAATGATAAATAAATATTATCTATACAAGAAGGTGTATAAATGATTTTATCGTGCAATCAGCCAACTATTGTAGAAATAAAAGTACACAAATAAATCATTGCGTTACATGTTCTTGTACGAATGCAGTCTACTGTTACCCCGCTTCCACATTGAGCAAGCGGTAATGTGAATATTTCTTTTTGTGTGAGATTTCATTTTGGGCTCCTCTTCGCAATTTCTTGGAAAACCCACAGTAATGAAATCCACGATAATTATTACCCACAAATAATAATTAATCCACAGTATGAAAGGAATATGGTAAGGAATAACAAATGTACTCCTCACCTTCATTAAATAAACATTACATCGGTTTTGGTACTTACCTCTTTTATAAAGTTTTCGAAAAGCATTGATAAATTGAGCCTCAATTATTTATTTTCAGTTTGTTCAGAATGAAACCTCACTGTCTGAAAGATATGATTCCGCCACCACCAACTTATGAAGATACGATGAAAACCGAAAAAATGACTAACCTTTATACACAAATGGAAGATACCGATCATTACTCTTGTATAAAGGACAATGATTACAATGAGGGCTACGAGGAGATTCCATATGACAAAAACCAGACTGTGCAGGAAAATAAACTTTACCTTCAGAATATTGCTACAGTGGCCGTTTCAAACCAGGTCACACAGGAAAATATGCTATATCTTCAAAATCCGATTACAGTGCCTTTAGATAGTCCCGAAAAACCGAAGATTTGACAATGAATGTTATAAGCAGTATAACATGTATGATTTTCTGTTTACATAGAATTTCTAAACTTGACGAAAGAGCAATACTAACATTACATTACATTGTTAAGGAAATGCAAATGACAGCAGACATTATGTTATACACATTGTACATATTTTGTATTATATTCATGCTTTCTTGCAAATTAATATGTGATATTAATAAATTATATGTAACAGAAGTGGGACTCACACATGTAGCAGTTATGATATGTTTATTGATATTTTTATACATTATTATGTGTGCTATTGTATGAATCAGCGTTGAAGTGTTGTGTTATTTTAGTAAATTTATACGTAGAGCTTTCAAATTTGTAGCGTGTTAGCAAGTATATATTTGTTGGTTTCATACATGTAGCCGTTCTTTACTTTTCGACAACCATGCTTATGATATCCCTTTGACATTGATACTTTAGAAATATTAGGTTAAGATAATATGTAAAATACTAGTATGCTATATGATAACATGGTTACCGTTGTCTTTCAGTTTCATGCGTTTTCTTAAGCTGGTTCTGTGTCTTTTGTGTTATTCTTAGGCAAATGCTTATTGACAATGTCTAATTTTCCCTGAAAATACATATAAAGACACAGAACCAGCTAAAGTGATGATGTTTATTGTCGATATCCTTGAGGGTTACTGGGGATTACTAATATGGTCATTTTTTATCTTCTTCCGAGCGGCAGTTAAATATTTGTCACAGAGGGGCGTCGGTTTGGCTGTGCGGGATGTATAAAAACGCCAGCCACGTCTGATCAGTATGGGGACGTGTAAATCCGATGTCTCGTATATGGAGAGTTCCATAATGTAAATAACAAATAATTTTTAAGAGGTTTCACTCATCTTGTTTTCTCTGAAAAAAGATGATTCTAGCGTTCATGTTCATGCACGAAATGGCAAGAAAATAGTGCTAGGATGTTGATTACTTATAACTTATTACTTATTAAAAGACCACTGATATTTTATCAGAGCTTCAATGTAAACAACTTTGGAGTGTAGTATAGCATTCATAGAAAAATTATTCATTCTCAAAATTGGTTATGAACTTCAATATTTTGTATTATCATTGTTAATATTCATTTCTTTTAATGTTTTAACCTAACACAAAACTTACAAAATTAATGATGTGCATTTACAAGCTAGTTATGAGTGTTCATATATTCTGCATTAATATCTTTCCATTTCACTTTATAGTCAAATAGAATATCTTAAATAAACTATTACTGTAAGTTGTTATTAGTCATTTAGTTCTCTGAGAGTACTTGTACTCTCAAATATTGACATGAGTTCTATGAAAGTACATGATCTGACATATATTGACATTAGTTCTATGAGAGTATATGTATCTCATATATTGACATGAGTTCTATGAAAGTACATGATCTGACATATATTGACATTAGTTCTATGAGAGTATATGTATCTCATATATTGACGTTAGTTCTATGAGAGTATAATGTTGACATTAGTTCTATGACAGTACATGATCTGACATTGTATCTCATAGGTTGACAGGCAAATAAACGTGGCCAAAATTATGTCACCAACACTATCTACAAATATACGAAGATTGATAAAATGATAACAGTCTGTACATCTTGGACATGATTCTTTGTTTTGTTTTGTGAGAATTCATCAAATGAAACGGCTAATGCAATATCACAATATCACAGCGATTTTCAGTCTGTCTTTGAAAATACAGTTGAGTATGAGAATTGTTCTGAACGATTCAAAATTAGTTACAATATACAAAATAACAATATAGAATAATATTGGAATTATGTTACTGGCATGGACATTGTTGTTTTGAAACGTAATTTAACAGAACATATTGCAATTTGCGGTTAAAGATTAAAGATGTTCGATACTCTTCCTTTTGACTTTTAGTCAGATATTCGGATTCCTCTAGTTTTATCCATGTAGTACCAACACAAATTTTGCCCGCTAACCCCCACTTTTCTATTCATAATTTAATACCATTCAGTTTCAAAAACCATTTTTGAAAATCTTATAAAATCGTTTTATTTTTCATAGTTATTGAAGAAAAAGGGTGCCAATGTAAAACGTATGAAAATTTCTAGAGAATCATTTCCGCCAAATTTTCATTTGATTATATCTCAAAAACAAGGACACGGACTTGTCATTTTTTCTACTTTTTAAATTCCGTTATTTATAAACTTTCAATTTATCACAGTCTATTAAAAGATTGCTATTTTTAACAGAGGAGCGAAAATCCTGAAAAATGAAACAAGTGGTTGTTAAAAGTATAGTTGCATAGCATACACACATTACATAAATAACATAACTTTGTTATTTAGCAATCTTCTAAGCGTTTTTGCAATTCACAATTCAATGCGTTTTCTTAAGGACTTGTGTACTTTTAGCATCAGTAACTCAGAAAATGGAAATTATATCCATGATTTGAATTCTGATTGATTTAACAGTTTGATTTATCAATACTACTCCAAACAAGTAGAATTTGACGTTTACATTACCATTCTTTGTCAGACATGGTTTGTCAATTTGTACTTTTATATGCAGATTACTAGTTGTTGTGGAATTCTAAATATTTATCAATGAATGAAAAAAGATGCGGGGTATATGTCAAAGAGACAAAGTACTGGAAAACGGATGCATTCTGCAGGACACTAAAACCTTTACATATAACGAATATATTGATATTACATGAAAATATCTTTTACGATTAATTGTTGTGTGTTTAACGTTCAGTGGCAAATAGTTCGTGCTTAAATAGGATCTTACATGTAAAGTGTCGACGGGAATAACGAGATGAAATATTTGACTGACACTGATTTAATCGATCTGTTTCGACTAGACATGGCTGTGTTTTACTATATCCCACACAGTCGATTGAACGCCCCTTACGGTATAATAGTTTACTTGCATATAGGCTACGGTTAGAGAAGTATATTTCTTTTCCCAGAAGTGAATGTTTTTCATTTTCATTGGTTAAAATTCCTATGGTAAAGGCAGATATAATTTGATTTTTTATATGCTGTTTCTTTATAACACAATGTTGACAACTGTACCCCAATTTTTGACATTTTTACCTTTTATGTCTGTGTGTTTTGCTCATACATTGTTGTCAATATGATGGAATTCTATGCGACTGTCATACAAGTGAGAGGTTTAGCTAGCTATAAAACCAGGTTTAATTCACCATTTTCTACATAAGGAGATGCCTGTACCAAGTCATGAATATGACAGTTGTTTTCCATTCGTTTGATGTGTTTGAGTTTTTGATTTTGCCATTTGATAAAGGACTTTCCGTTTTGAATTTTCCTTGGTGTTCGGTATTTTTGTTATTTTACTTTTTTCTTTTCTGGTAAAATTTCATTCCTTACCTTCCTTATAAAATAATAATATTTTGAATTTGCTTTTTAAATGCAAATTATAAAAACATGCAAATTGTATCTTTAAACAAATGGGTATATTTATAGTGTGTCTTTCTATGTTGTGATGTTATACTATTGTTTCAGAAAAAAGGTGAAGGTTTGGTACCATTAAAACGTTTAAACCCGCTACATTCGTTTGCACCTGTCCTAAGTCAGGAATCTGATGTTCAGTAGTTGTCGTTTGTTGATGTGGTTCATAAGTGTTTCTCGTTTCTCGTTTTATATAGATTAGGCCGTTGGTTTTCCCGTTTGAATGGTTTTACACTAGTAATTTTGGGGCCCTTTATAGCTTAATATTTACAGTTATGGTGTGCTTGTTCGTGTGAGAATTTCTCATATTAATACACCGTCAAAATTTCATGTTTGGTTAAGTTTCTTCAAAATACTGGTCTGGTCATCTGTTTTGTATATTGCCCTTTCATACTATTTTAAACTGCTAGGTTTTCTTACATATATTTCGATGTGCCCCGTGCTGTCTATCATTTGTTGTTTAGTTTTATATGTATTGTCTATCATTTGTTGTTTCGAAATTATTGGTCTTTTGTTGGGCAATGTATGACAAATATATGTTCAAAACCTCGCCCGTATTTATAAATTATGTAATTCATTGACCGCTCCCGACATGTGTAACTTCAAGGCATATTTTAGCGGCGATCGATGTCTTTCAAAATTACTTTATTTTATCAATAGTACCGCTCAAGTCGACGCTAGGGGCCGTCTTGACCTTGTTGTAGGGTATGAATGATTTGTTCATTGTTGAAGACCCTACATCAACTGTCAAGATGAAGAACAGAAAAGCCCTGTTCATTGATAATTTTCTATGTTTTCTATGTATTGTGTGCGATCTTGTCCCATGTACATTTACTCCATATCCTTTCATTTTCTACTGTTCGGTGTGAGCCTAGGCTCCGTGTTGAAGACCGTACTTTGACCTATAATGGTTTACTTTTATAAATTTTGACTCGGATGGAGAGTTGTCTCATTGGCACTCATACCACATCTTCTTATATCTATATACATTGTCATTATCAGGGGAAAAAATCAAGACTGCACTTTCTATTACATATATATCATATTATTTTACTGAATTTTGAAACTTTTACTCGTGCAAAATATAATTTCCAAAATCACAAGTAGATATTATAAATGCAATGATTATTTTTTATGTTAGTTACGTCATACTAGCCTACTTCGCTTTTTCATCTTGTAAAATTATTTAGAGTGAAAAAATAAACGAAATTTGGCGGTACTGACACTATTAACACCTGTCTTTTACTAAGGATGCTGCAAAGGATAAATTTTATTTATCCTGCAATCGACCTTTCTTGTATATACAAATACAGGTCGACAGATAACATGAAGCGATAAACGTACACTATAAGGCTTGTACCTTGCTTCTGTTGCGAGTTAACTGTTATGTTCAAGAAAAGAGGGCGAAAGATACCGAAGGACATTCAAACTCATAAGTCGAAAATAAACTGACAACGCCATGGCAAAAAAAAGAAAAAGATCAAAAGATACATAACATTATACAAAACACAACATAGTAACAGTTCAATTTGGGGTCCTCATCGCGGTCTGCGTTTATTAATTTAGAAACAAATTCAACGATTTGGATGGGGCAAAAATATACGTTTAGTTCAATGTTAAATTGCAGGATAAAACAGTATTCGTACCGTGTAAGAAAATATGAAATTTATTTGTACTCGCTTCGAAACTGAAGAAAAGCTCAGCGAGCCTCGATTTTACCTCTGTTTCTAAAAGTCGTCAAATAAATTTTATATTTTCCTACACTGTACAAATATTGTATGTTTAGAATAGGGTTTTTAAGGGGGAAAATGAATTACATATCAAATTATGGAACTTTTTTGACAATGTCTACGCTAAAAACAATTCTAAGAATGTGCACTTCTACTTGCCGGATATTAATCAGTTTGCGATATGTCGATTAGACATGTACGCCAGTTGCTTTCACCTTTTTTCGATATAATTATTAGCATGAAAAACTCCTACTAAAACATTAATGGTAAAATTGTATTCCAGTTTTCAGTTCTTCGATTTTTTTTTAAATCAGTGCAAATGTCATTACAAACACTATTCAGGAACGATTGATTCTGATTTTCTAGGAAAAGTTACTATTTTTATATAAAACTCGTTAGACACGCAATATGAACGAGAATTAAATATTCCAGAACCATTATTTGTTAAATGTAAAATTCTTAGTTGCTTAATAGGTTAAAAGTAACGTACAAAATGTAATTGTTTACATTTCTCAGAAATTTTCAGTTATTTCTAATATACAACATCCTTACAAGATCACGTAGTTGTAACTTCTATATGTAGAAACCATAACAGGCGTTTTAAATATGGGAAGTTTATTTGGTATATTGTTTCTATTGTTGTCCTCTGGTAAGATTTCTATTTTATTATAACAAAAAATGTAAGTTGTGTGAAAGGAAAAGCGGCGCTAAGCAGACCTTTTTCCCAAAAATTATTTTTACGAAAATCATGTGTTTAAACAATGAGCCTCAACATGGGGTTTTTGATTATGTGATTACTTGGCCGTTTTTATAGTGATTATTTGATTACCAGACCAAATATTTCATGATTATTTGATTATTTGATAATCTAGGACTGTATTTTTGATTATTTGATTATCTGGTTTAAAAAAAAAATTAATGATTATGTGATTATATTGGCAAAAAATTTGTGATTATGTGATTACTTGGACACCCCCATGAGGGGCCTCAACAATAAGTGATATTTGACGTGCGAGTTTTCAACTGTATTGTCATGCAAATATGATTGTTCTGCAAGGTTTTGAAATTAAAAGATTGCTTGTATTTTAATTTTTCGTGGAAAGTGAGAAAAAATATAATACCTTAACACATATTTAAGCACGAGGAATATCTAATGTATGTAAGAACCAAGTAAGTTCTTACTATATCGATATTGCTTTCATAGACAAGCATTGTAGTGATATATTTATAGATGGCTCTTTCATTTGCCTTACGCAGGTCAGAAACCACCTTTAAAATGGACAAAATTCTGCGCATTTTCTCTAAAACGCTTTTACCTGGCTTTCTAGGAATTGTATCTTTTTTTGGTTCTCGTAATGGACTCTAAGTGCTATGATTTTATTTTGTATTATCTCAACTTAATAAAAGAAATTTGTGAATGAAACCATCCAATCCTTTTAATTCGTTTGTGTAGTATTTGTCAACTTTCAACCACCACTATATTTCATCAGAAGGTGTATTGGGGGTGGGGGTGGGAGACTATTGCCAAACAAACTGTCTAGTCAGACGATGCGGTGATGACTTATTTTGCCAAAAACTTCGCATTTTAACCAAAACTTATGTTAATTTACATGATAATTGACCTTTTGACGACAATATCGACATCAAAACAACAGTAAATTAATGAGCATCAATCTTAACAAGCTTGAGAACCTTATGGTATTTTATCCCAACGTTTGCATAAAGTTTGGTTTAGGTTCAATTATATTTTAGGGACTAATTTAGGCTTTACAGGTTTACTCTTTGAATCAAAATTGTAAATTTAGTTACAGTGGCGGAGATATTTGTGACAACTGACGGAGCTACCAACAACATACTTTTGGCAGATATCGGAGCATTTCAAAATGAGGATAAATATCTAATATTTAGTGTAAAGGTTGTCGGAAGCCATGTTTATACTGTCCTCCCACACAAAAGTAGCACCTCCATATTATCATATTATCATTGGTGGATATGGAAACACACAGTCTACCCTAGCCAGACGGATAAATGCATACATACCTTTGAAGGAATACTTTTCTTCTGAAATGGATTGCTCTATTTACAAGCCATTTTGGATAAGTTGGAAACGTGGTATTATTGAAGTAGGGAGAGGAAATGTAATTGGTGATAACGTTTTCCTGTCTGGAGTTGATCACTGTCCTTTTGCTATAAAGAACATTGAAATAAGCACTGGTAAAGATGGCGCAACAGTGGATTGGACTATTGTTCCTAACAGTGCTAGTAAGTATTTGTTTATTCAACACCACAGAACTATCATGCGGGTCTCGAAAAGGGGAAGGGGGTCTTCATTTTCGTATCCTTTAATTTTAGGCCGTTTTTCTCTATTCTACATTTATTCTGCTCATTGTTCTCTATTATTTATATTTTAGCAGCTCATTATATTATATTCTTTATTTTTTGGCCTATTTTTCTTTAGTCTTATTTTTTTTGCCTAGATTTCTGCGGTCTTGGCCCAATATTCCCTATGTAGAAAACCCAATCCAGACCCTCTATCATGTCAATTCCGACTGGTGTTCCACTCATCGTCCAATGTCTAATTCATTCTGCAGTTAAGGTTGACTATAGTGTTAATATGACTTTTAATCCATAAATAAATCAGATCGTTGGTTTACTAGCTTAATGTTTTTACATTTTGTCATTTCGAGGCCTTTTATAGCGGACTATACCATGCATATGGTATTGGTTTTGATCATTATTGAAGACCATACGTTGACCAATAGTTGCTTTAATCAACATCATTTGGTCTCTGATGTATAGTTGCCTCATCGGCAATCATACCACATCTTCCTATTTTTATATTCAAAATTTCGTTATTTGTATTGTCATATAAAAAAGACGCTTTTAAGATAAAAGTTTTAACAAGCAAAGACAAATGCTACTCAAACTGTTAAACGAACGTGATAGCAGCATGGCGAATTGCAGGATAGCTGTTTCCTGGAAAATTGTCGGAAGAAAACTGCATCTAAAGGGCATACTATTAGTAGGATATTAGCCTTTTTTTAATTAAATTTCGTCTAATAACATGAAGCACGTGATCATATAAACATATTTATAGAACCAAATATGACTTAAAACATTGATGTGTTTTATTTGCAATAATATATTCCTCATGCTTACTTTGTGGTATGGGTTTTGATCATTGTTGAAGACCGTACTACGATGATCTAAAGTTGTTGACTTCTCGTTTGGTTTTTCGTGGAAAGTTGTCTCATTAGCAATCTTACCACATCTTCTTATTTTCATACAAAACACTACTGTAATTTGACGACAGTTAATAATATGCACTCTACATAAACAGTATATATAGGATAACGGGAATTACTTAGAACCTTCGACAGCACAACAGACGCCACCATTATAATATTCCTCCTCACCCAGCTCCTCCTACTTAAAACGTTCGACAGCACAACAGACGCCACAAATCATCTACTCCCAGCTCCTCCTCCTATACTTAAAACATTCGACACACAACAGACGCAACCAATCATCTACTCCCGGCTCCTCCTCCTACTTAAAACACTCGACACACAACAGACGCAACCAATCATCTACTTCCAGCTCCTCCTACTTTAAACATTCGACACACAACAGACGCCACCAATCATTTACTCCCAGCTCCTCCTCCTACTTAAAACATTCGACACACAACAGACGGCACAAATCATTTACTCCCAGCTCCTCCTCCTACTTTAAACATTCGACACACAACAGACGCCACCAATCATCTACTCCCAGCTCCTCCTCCTACTTAAAAACATTCGACACAAAACAGACGCCACCAATCATCTACTCTCAGCTCCTCCTCCTACTTAAAACATTCGACAGCACAACAGACGCCAACAATCATCTACTCCCAGCTCCTCCTATACTTAAAACATTCGACACACAACAGACGCAACCAATCATCTACTCCCGGCTCCTCCTCCTACTTAAAACATTCGACACACAACAGACGCAACCAATCATCTACTTCCAGCTCCTCCTACTTTAAACATTCGACACACAACAGACGCCACCAATCATTTACTCCCAGCTCCTCCTTAAAACATTCGACACACAACAGACGGCACAAATCATTTACTCCCAGCTCCTCCTCCTACTTTAAACATTCGACACAAAACAGACGCCACCAATCATCTATTCCCAGCTCCT
>JAASAO010000308.1:0-63769 GCA_017311375.1 Mytilus coruscus
ATCTTCTACCAATAAAATGAGTTAGCTGACGTATGACAGTGACAACATAACTAATTTTTTTATCAAACTAAATCATATGATTAGAAGATAGGTTTTCCGTAAGTTTCGATTATGAAACTATATAAGTACTAAGTTTTACATTTTGAATTTTACAGTGAACTTGAACTTTCATCAGGGAGGATATCAATGGTGGAATTTTATAATGTAAAGTGATACGTTTCAAAGTGGTTATGATTCACAAAAATAAATGGATATGAACTCGAAGGTTAGTTTTTCTATAATGTGTAAACGATAGTAAACTTCACACTTCTGACGGTTGTTACGTTATCACTTTGTTTTTTAACATAACGTGTCCTTCTAAATGTTGATGTTTCTATGGCCGTAGTTGTATCATTTTTATAAAACGATGTAATCTTCATTATATCAACAAATTTGATATTCAGATTGCAACTGTCACCTACATTAAACAGATATTATCGCATCGGATTAAAATCAGCCAGACCACATCTTGTAAAGCAGGAAGCTATTCACAATAATTCAATGCTTTATATTTGATACATATAATAGGGGCTTTGTTGAATGATTAGACATAATTGCAATTTATTTAAACTTAGGACAAATAATTTCAGGAAAACTAAGCAAAACAATGTTGGCGGTAACAATTGGATTTGAAAATGTTGATGAGGAATACTTGCCCTATTGAAATACAATGATTATCAGCAACTTGTTTTAACATGACTAAAGTGCGGCATTACTATTTATACA
Source organism: Mytilus coruscus (assembly GCA_017311375.1). Taxonomy (NCBI): domain Eukaryota; kingdom Metazoa; phylum Mollusca; class Bivalvia; order Mytilida; family Mytilidae; genus Mytilus; species Mytilus coruscus. The sequence continues at coordinate 766 of JAASAO010000308.1, forward strand.
ATCATATTTTACACGGCAATTATCCTTTAAACATTGATTTGAATTCATATAAGTTTCTAACAAACAAAATAGTATACTAGTACTACATATGTAAGAAATGAAAAAAGCCTTGCCTCCGATTTGGTTTGATGACAGATATCTGGCTAAACTTTGTAAAAAATGTTTAATTTAATACATATGTCCTCAATACTATACTTTTATATATCATTATTGTAATCTATTTTGTTGTCTATCATTTGACATTTCCGTGTATCGGTACAAATACTATCTCGTGATTTCCATTGTTTTTCTATCATGTGGTTTTTGTTTAAATTAAACATTTGTCATAGATGAAGTATTTCCCACAATTGTTGTAAAATTTTGAAAGTTCATAGTATGAAGACAAATTTTATAGAAATATTTCCGCACCAGTTGGAATTTCCTTTTATCAGTTTCGCATTGTTTGATTCGGTGTAATTTAGAGCTTAACACATTGCAATGATGCAGTCTCTTTTACGTACTTCTGTCGTTTAGTTTTTGTCTCGTTATATACCCAACATCTTGAAAACAACAATTTTTAATAACATGATCAACACGAAGGGTACCACATGTGAAGCAGGATCTGCTTACTCTTCCGGAGCACCTGAGATCACCCCCAGTTTTTGGTGGGGTTCGTGTTGCTTAGTCTTTAGTTTTCTATGTTGTGTCTTGTGTGCCATTATTTGTATGTTTGTCTCATTCTTTTTTAGCCATGGCGTTGTCAGTTTATTTTCGATTTATCAGTTTGACTTTCCCTTTGGTATCTTTCGGTGCTCTTTTAAAGTAATCAATTAATAGCTTATCATTCAGGCAACCAGTCTTAGACGTACAAGTTTGTTATATATCTTTTATATTAAATCGGTTGTCGTTCGGAACATTTAATGCAATTTAAAAAAGATGAGCTGGTAAAAAAAAAAACATTCTTCAAAATAAAGAAATGTATTTTAAAAATGTGTACAGTACTGTAGTATGCCCCACACAAATAGACTTTAAGTTGCATATATCACGTTGGTAAAGTGAGAATAAAAAATAATCTATATTATAATCCTATAGACGCGCAGAAAGACGGTTATTGAATTCCTAAATCTGCTCTTACAGTTTTGAACGTATTATAAAACAAGTAAAGACACTAATAATGTTAAAACCTTTAAGCTATAAAGTAAAAGTTGTTAAGTCTAGTCCAGTTGTTGGTGCTTGCAGTAACACATATATTGAATATAAAGAACACTATTGTTAAATAAAAGAAAGCAATTACTTAAGAAACGTTTTTGCTTTACATTTCGAGAGTTTATGTTAAATTTCAATCATCTCTAGCTTCCATTCATGTGTTATGTTCCAATCATAAAAAATCATCAACTATTCCAGATATGAGTCTGTAATTCTCGTATTGTCCTTGGTTGTTGTCTGCCATATATCTTTTTCTTTGCATAGTTTGTTATAATCACCTCATTCGTTTTCTATTTTAAGTAGATGCGTGACCTTGTATAGTTTTCTTCATATCGTTATGATAATTGTTTTGAATCCAGTGTCATTGCTGCATTTTAATTTTAAGATTGATTTTTTATCTATAAATAAAGGCAACAGTAGTGTATCGCTGTTCAATAGTCATACATCGATTTAACTGAAACTAATCCGGGTCATAAATCAAAACCGAGGAAAACATATCAACTAGAAGAGGAAAACGACAAAACGACATTAACACTTTACTGCACAAAAAACAAACGCCAACGGCCATAGAAATAGACTATTTGATAACAACTGTCATATTCCTGATTAGCATTGGTATAGGCCTTTTGGGGACAAAACGGTGTTTTGCACCTGGTTTTATGGCTTGCCAAACCTCCCGCTTATATTGCTATGTTAATAATACCGCTAACATGACAACATTACGAGACAACTAAACGCAAGCAAACTGGGGACATAATTCTGGTGAAGAGTCTGTTCTTTATTGAAGTTGTGAAAACATTGTCTTTTTTCTTATTAGCCTTGTTACTACAGTTACTTCTTCCGCTTTGCATTTAACATCGATCCGTTTGCAAGATGAACTTTAATGTAAATGTACATGTATCAGAATCCTTTTCTATACGTTTGTAAACATCATCAATATGATTTGGTTTTCTGAATCATATTTGGACCCTTTTAAATGAATATTTTTGTAGCAATTATTTCCCATTTGTTATTCTCTGTTTGCTATCTACCGTTACATACGTATTTTCTTTTTGCAGAATACGTAATTTGTAAAGGCTCAGTGTAATTTCAGGAAGAAATAGGAAAGCAATATGGAGAAGGCAAAATCAGTATTTAATGACATATGTCCTGGCCTTTTCAGAATGAAATTAAACTTAATGCATACATCAGGCCAGGCTCAAGTCGAAAACCGAAAAATAGCTTTAGATACTGCATCAGAACGGGAGCATGAGATAGTTCATGGAATTGTTGATTAAATGCGAACGTTACTCGATAATCCTTTACAATAAACATAGGTACATATTTCAAAATATAAGAAAACTCGAACGATATATAAACAATAACCCAAAACACTTAAACACATTAGCTGATCTTGCAGAGTTGTACAGAACTAGCAATCTAAAAGAAAAAGCAAACGTTATAGACGACAGATAAAAAAAATCTTGGAAAGCAGTGATCCAAATGATATCAAAGAAAAAGCAATTTGTACCATCGAACAGGGTTATGCTGTTCTATTTAAAGAAGTCACCGAAAACGAAATAGAAGCACAACAAAAGCTGGTTGATTCATTCGAACTAATAAAAGCAGAATAGAACATTTCTGTGGGGGAAAGAAAAGATTTGCGAAGTCGTGCATCGAAAAATACGGCGAATGCGCGACGCCTTTTGTGTCTTGCAATCAACTGTAGACGAGACGATTCAGTCATCGACGAATAGAAACAAAGCATGGAAATGTTTCAAAAGGGATACAATGTCTCAGAGATACTTCGTACTCTATGGAAAACATTTATATTTGGACATACTATTACGCAAATGCTTACAATAGAATGCATGACATTACAAATGTAACAGGTGTTAAAGCGGTTGAATTGTTCTGGTCAGTAATTGTTAATTTACCGAAAGATAACGAACGCTATTCCATTTATATAGCTCGTGCATATGCCTATATTGGTCATAAAATAGTTGCATGGACAGAAGCCTTCTATGATGACTTGACAAATTGTTCATCGTCCAGTGATGTAAAGTTTCAAGTTATTCTAAAGGCCCCTCTGTCCGCTTTCGAATTAGCGATTGCTGAGCTTCCAGACGACGAAGTTATTCTTAATCGTAAAGGCATTAGTTTGTGGTCGATGGTTAAATATGGATATGTTGTACCAGCAAAAAGAATAAAGAATATTTAGAGGAAGCTGAGAAAACATTATCATATTCAATATCCCAGAACCCACGTATGCACCTTCTTGCTTTTTCAACGAGAATGAAAATCTATATGGAACTATCCTCTTTACCAACGTTTACTGCAGAAAGTAGGAGAGATTTCTTACACAAGGCTCTCCATGATGGAAAGATTTCAATAAACTCTAATCTGAGTGCCAAGGACGCCTGTACAGTAGCTTAAGTTTGTCAGAGACTTGCTAAATTTCCGAAATTTTACGAGTATGAACCAGAAGCCGTTTCAAACACCAAATACTTTAATGAAGCACTTGATTATCTAAATCAATATATAAGCGCAAAGGGACAGATCTATTTCACAGCGTTCAGAATTGGAACAATTTATTTTGACATGGGAGAATATCGTATTGCTACAGAGTGGCTTAAAGGAGCGTTCATGTGCTCGGATTACACGCGTTCATTTGAAAATATCAAAAAGTTATGCATGTCAGTTTTGAAAATAGAAGCAAATCAACATGTTTAAGTTGAGTTCATCCATGTCTTAACTTACATAGCCAGCAAAATGAACGATTTAAAATTTATTATTTATTTAGTACCAACAAGACTTTGGGAGAACTATCTAGTAAGGCTTTGGGAATTTTTGAAGTTTTTAGAAACATTTGATCTAACATTTCATCAGGTCCATATAGCATAGTATCTGAAAACCATTTTAACTGAGAAAGATTTCCTAACTGCGCGACGGTTAAGAATATGCCAGTACAAACAATCAACCAGATATGACTTAGACTATGACTTAAATGCAGTAAGCATGCTCCATGTCGATATTGGATCCGCGTGCGTGCCACACAATTGTAGATAAGATTATTTCATCGTAATGAAGTTAGTAAATTCTGGGTGGATTCAATGTTTTTTATAGCATCAGCTAGGCATACCCATGCTTGATCATGACACAAGCTTTACAGGTAGAAATAATATATCAGGTTGAGTATATTTTAATTTTAGAAGCCAAGGATAATTGATGTATAAAACTATTTCTTTATAACAACAGTACGTTAAATTCCTGATATTTAATTTCGTCAAATGTTTATTTGGTCAATACAAACATGATCTTTTTGATGGTAAAAATAATTTGTAAATCGTCAAAGTTTTACATCAATTCATTAAAATAGAAAGTCGCCAAGCGTATGAATGTCCATAAATCATTTGACGATACTAAGCAGAGGCCGTTCAATTGTCAAATGTGTTTGGGCAATGGTAACAAAGTTGATGTAAGACGTGGTAAAGTTCGATACTAAATATTGCCTTTGTAACCTTTTGGTGAAATATTTGTAATTCTTTTGAGGTTGGCCTGGTACTATTGAGTATGACTCCTGTTCATCGTTATTGAAGACAACTGTTGAGGGTATCAAAGAATGTAGGAAGAGCATACTTGTTTTGTCCAAAGACTTCCTGAAGAGAGAATGGTGCGTCTTAAAGAAAATAATAACAGAAACTATAAAGAGAAGATCGGACTTTCTACGAATTATTCTGCTAGAAAATGGTGACATCCTATCGGAAATAGACTCCGAACGTTAATCCTTCTTTGATTTCACGGACGACAAGAAAATTCCGATAGAAGTTCAGCATTTGAAGTTGGCTTTACTAGAAAATTGAAACATTTCTGAATGAAAAAAAAAAAAAAAACAAATGCGTTATATGCATTGTTTTTTTTTTTTTTTACAAAATCTGCAATTTTGCACAACCACATAACGTCTTTGCATGTGCATTTACTAATCTGAAATCTTTTAAATCCGTGACTTTGCTTGCGAATTTTAAAAGTTTTTGTCTTGAAAATATATAAATCTTCATAACTGATACTATGTATTTATTATGTTTACATCATTGTACATTTTAACTATTCCAGTTGATTACACTGATTGTATCATTAAATGAAGTATATCAGATGACTTTAACTTTGCCACCTGTATATGGAGGGGGACCTTCATTAGAGGAGAGAAGTAAAAAAGTAAATAACACCATTGTATTCAAGCGTTTTCAGTCGATACTCTATTATTAGAATGACTTGTAGTATTATAAAAAAAATAATGAAAAACAGATAGATTACATCTGTTTTTGCTGGTACTCATCGTATCTCATCTGGTTTAAAAGTGGGTATTTGCATGATAATTGTACCACAAAATGTGATGCGGCAGGTTACAGTTGGATGCAGACCAAGCATTACATGTAGACGGGCAGAAAAGTTAAAGTGGCGTTTACTCACATACAGTCCATGTAAACGCCGCGTTAACTGTGCGTTAACTCCGAATTTTAGTAGACATAAAAAACGGGCGTTTACTTTCGCAATTACTTCCGCGTTAACGCGAAAATGGATCGTCTTCATTTAAGTTTCAGAAATTAAAAAATCAGCTCATTTAAAAATGACAAACAATTTCAAACCCTTCTTAGATCTCCGCTGTCTTCTTTTCAATGTGCTAATAATGAACTTTCTGATGATGAGGTTGTTCGTAGTCGTGAGGGAATGAGTCTTTGGTTATTGTACAAGTTCGGTCCAACTAAAAACATCGAATATCTGGAAAAAGCTGGAAGACAATTATAGTCTTCCATATCGCAAAACCCTTGCCTGCGCCGGTTTGATTTTTCGACCAGAATGAAAGTCTACTTGGAAATGTCCTCTTTGAAAAGTTTTCCTCTTGGTAGAAGGGAAGATTTATTAAAGAAGGCGTTAGAGGACGGAATAACTTCAATAAGACACAATTTGAACGCAAGGGATGTTTGTAACGTCGCTGAAATTTGTCAAAGACTTGCTAAGTTTCCGAAATTTAACCTTTATGGACCAGAAGCCGTTTCCATCAAGGAGTACTTACATGCAGCCCTTGATTACCTTAACCAGTGCTTTAACGCAAAGGGTCAAAATTATTTCACAGCCTTCACTTTTGGAGCAATCTATTTTGATTTAGGAGAATTTAGGACCGCATCAGAATGGCATGAGAGGGCTTTCATGATATCAGATTTTAAGTTAGGAAATGGAAATATCCAACAATTAATATTTTCAATTTTGAGATTGGGAGAGGAATCAAATATGTATGACGAGCTTATTCATGTGTTAACATATATAGCTAGAAAACGAAAAGAAGTAGAATTCCTTCGTAAATTAGTACCAAAGGTTCATGGGGATGACTATCTAAGAAGTCTTTCAAAATTTTTGATTTTCTTGCAAACTTTTTCACTCACGGCAGAGCAGGTTGAAATAGCGGAGAGTTTGAAAGCTAGTTTAATCAAGAAAGGCGTCTTAAAAGCTAACCAGTTAGGTGACAGTCAGTACAAAATATCTACCACACAAGTCGTTGAATATGACGTAAAACCGGAAATTGTGTATCAACGTGTTCAAATGGAGACTGAACCTGTGGATGTTCAACAAAACTGGAGATATGATTTCTGTATTATCACGAGTGGAGATAATTCTGGTTGGGTTCAATGCTTTCTACAACATCAGCTGAGCATACCAATGGTCGATAGTGACATGATCTTTACAGGTAGCTATACAATATTATATTATCGAGTGTATCATTAATCTCCATTCAAATAACAGTCGGTTTAAACAAATTTCTATTTTAACCCTCACAAAGTTGTTATTTTTGGTCTAGAAACATGGATACTTTTCTAGCAAACAAAAAATGTAACATACAAATTGTCTATTTACCTGTGCGGGTGCAGTCGTGCATACTTGTACTATATGATATATATTAAAAGCCTTATTTAGGTAGCCATACATGCTCCCTGACACTTGAAACGACTACTTAGTTAGTCAAAATTATATATGTTTAAAACTATAATTGCTTTCTCTTAGCAATAAGCACTATTATGCTTTGTTTATTCTTTGAATCTATAATCCTTCATTCCTGTTCACCATCAGTGCAGGACAAAACATACTTTAGAATGTTTTTTAAGCCAGAAAATGCCTAGATTATTTGCCGAAATAAAAAACCAAACTATATCATGTTGTGTGATTAATTTACCTTTTGAGTGAAACAAAAATGACTATATATATGTTGTGGTCAACAGAAACATTCAAACATATCTGAATGGATTAAGGCAATAAAAAAAAAAAAAAAAAAAAAACGCATATATTATGTTAAGTGAGCTTATTGTTAAATATTTGTGATTCGTTTTAGGTTTTCCTGGCATTGATTATGACTCTTGTTCAACGTTATTGGGGACGACAATAGAAGGTATAGAGAAAGGTCGGAAAAGAATACTAGTTCTATTCAAAGACTTTCTGACAAGAGAATGGTGTCTGTTGAAACAAATAATTACAGAAACACTACAGAAAAGATCAAACTTTTTGTTGATCATTTTACTTGAAAAGTATGATGTGCCGTCGAAAATAGATGACAACCATTTATCTTACTTTGATTTCACTGATAAAATGCAGATTCCTTGTGAAATTCAAAATTTGAAGTTGGCCTTACTTGAAAACTGATTGATTGATGACGAAGACACAATCAAATTTTCGCTTCATTAATAATATAATAAATTCTGAAGGCGTCACTATGACTATGATATGACGAACAGCAATACTAGCACTGTTCCTTTGCTTTTTTTCTGTACAAATTTTACTGATTTTGTGTCCTTAAGAGATATCCCATATTATTTGTTTTTAACAAGTATTATTCACATGCACATTCTCATGTTTTGAAATATCTTAATGTGATCTGCATGTGTAGCCAATAAAGAGGGTATGACATTTCAACGATGTTGTTTAATAATTAATAGTAATTGCCTTTCCATAATATGCATATTTCAAAGTCTGTAAATAGATTTGATAACTAATATTCAGTAAAGCTGAACAAAAGCGTTCAACTATTTCTATCATTTTACAACATGAATAATCGACCCAAAAGACAGCAGACATGATAGTTATTATTTTACATGTACAACTAGATGACTTAGTTATATGGTTATTTGTTTATATTCATGTTGGAGTGGGTGTGTGTGTGTATTTTTTTTTTTTTTTGTTAAGTTTGAATTTTAAGTCCAAACAGTTAAGGTTATTGGGGTTTTATTTTAATTTGTTTAAAGAATCATCAATATTAGGCCAGAGCTTCTCCAAAAACTGTTATTTTTGTAATAAATTTGCATAGATCAACCTGCATGCTAAAAGAAACGTGGTTTGCATAATTATGAGTTTTTTACTATGACTTATTATGACTAATTACAAGTCCTTATGAATATGTAATTACAACAGATACCAAAGATACGGTGATTTATTGTATTTATTTCTGAAATGTTAATTACAATAACGTGTGGCTAAAATGGACAAAAATATATTCGTAAACAAACTCAAAACAGATTTGAGTTATTTCAACTGAACACACTTACGAATCATCACACAGAGTACATGCAGCCATCCGGATTTTCCAGTTTTTTTTTTTGTCAGATTTGTTTCTTTTAAATAAAAAACCGCACGGAAATCGACTACTTGGACTATTCCTTTGTGTCAGATAAGCCTTGCTTGATAGTAAATCATACTATTTCATTTACAGTCATTAACTGGTGAAAATGTACTTTGTGTTTATTCAAAGTATTCATTCTGTAGAGGAAGTTGAGGTAAAATATATTTTAATAGTTACAACATTTTTTTTTACTTTTCTTAAAGAAATATTTCAGTTATATATATGTGGTCCTAAATAAAACGACAGGTGTATATTTATATCTAAGTCCCATTGGACGATAAGTAAGAGATAAGTTTAACATTACGCAAAAATATGGAGTGAAATCGAGAAAGAAAAAAAAAAAAGACTTTCATCAATATTCGCGTTTAAACTATTTTAAGAAATAGTTATTAACCCATACATTTGTAAAAGTAACTCGTTGCAATATTGGTGCAAGAAGTGATGATTCATTTCGGTGCATCATTTTCTTCACAGAGAAATGCTGTTAAATATTGTATTTCGATCGTTTAGAATCTCTTGAGTCATCTTAAGATCTAGTTATCTTTGTTTTTATTAAAGGGAAAAGGATGACTTTTCAATGGAATATAATAACAGTACATGATGTTGTCAACAATACCTTTTCTGTAGAAATAATGTTGATTGTGTTTGTCAAGTCACATATGCCTTAAATCACAACAATAAGATAACTGTCATATGTTAAAAGTATCTCATAAAGTAAGACCAATTAATGATGAATGTGAAAGCAGCAAACCTGTTCACTTAAAAAAAAAAAAAAAAAAAAAATGAAAAAAATTCAATGATAAGTTTCATTCATGAAAACAATGCCTACACTTAATACAGCATGCCCAATTAAAAACTGAAATCAATATGCACAAACATGTCATCGCCTTACATGTACAAGAGGCAAATATTAGGAAAACAACTGAATTGTAAATTTTCTTTCAATACAAATCTTTATTTTTACAGAAAATTTAATTCTGAAATTACAGCATGTTTCCTACTGCAGTTTGACACAATCTTTTTTTTTCCGAATCTTATGGTTTGTTGTCTGATTTAAAATCTTACCTCATCTCATAATATTTATAAAAAAATGTATATTCATGTATATTCATATATTTTCCAACTGTTTCCTCTTCTTTCCGCCTTGTTCAATTGTTCATATGAGGCAGACTTCATAAAAGAGCTCACAAAAAAGAATGATTTACACCAGTCCAATTGTTAACGTTACGTTCCGCTATATGGATGTTGACCTAGCTAGCTCTAACTAAATAATTCAAATTTTGGTGAATATAATGTACGCCCATATCCCATCAAAATTCAAATATAGTACAAGATTCATTTAAGTATGCCCTGCCTGATGGCTTACATCTAGAAGTGGACAACGGGGATCAGATAAGACTGAAACTTTACAATTAAATAGATACATTCTTCCATAAATTTCTATGTAGCAACAATCCAACAGAACATGCATACGGAATATGTATTATCACCCAGTAGATACGATATTCTTCAACTTGTGTTTTATATTGAACTTTTTGTCAAATGGTTACTGCTCATAAGGAAGCAGTAAGAGGAAGAATTCCAAGTATTGAAGTTTTAGTCATCCTTGTCGAAATGTTAACAGTCCCAATCCCACTTCGGTTGCACATTTTAAAATGTCTATTTCAGATGAAAGATGACGACAAAGTTACTCAAGTTCTCCTAACAAAAATCCTATTTCTTACTTCGAATGTGACCTACCAAATTATTCTGATCGCTAGGTTATGATTTACAAGAGCAATGCAGTATATGATCATGTTATTTGTGGGGTTGTAGTTACTTAGTCTCGGTCTCAATGTTGTGTGTTGAAATCTATTGTTTGTAAAGTAGTCGTCCCCCCAGGCACTATGCTATCCTCCCTTTACAAATTGTGTAAGCAACCTCATTAAAGTTGACTTTGTTTTCCTTACTTCAATTTTGAAACCGAAAGAAGTGTAGGAATATATGCTTGTTAAACTATTTCCAAATTTAGAACAAAACGAATCAAGTCGTAAATTCAAACTTATTAAAGTATGACAATTCCTTTGTTTATATTTCAAACGGTAACATAGTGTTTGGGTGTAATATACATATCAAATGTGTTTAAGGTCATCCATTCATTACAAATATATCCGAACAGACATAAATTTTAATTTAAATGTCCTCTTTATGGGTATTTGCCAACTTGATTTGAAATTCAATGGGTTTCTATTTACAATAAAAACTTGACACAATAAGTCAATTGCTTTACGAAGTTACGTTAATTCAACGAATGGTAGAATGTATTTTCCAAAAATTGAAATAATAGTCATGATTTAATAGGGAATTATTACGTAGTTTTCGTCTGGTTCCTCCTGTTTGATAGTTCATACACTACCGGGATTCAATTATAATGAGTTAGAATGTGTTTGGTAAACTATTATATGGTTAGTTTTTAAAATTGTATTTTATAAGTTTTGAATGAAAACGATTCATAATAGAATATATTTACCAGTCAATTAAAGAAGTTTTGACAATATTATTGAATAAACCTGTTGAGAATTACCAACTTTCTATGATTCATGACTTCATTGTGAATTACAGTACAACGAATTTTGATTTTGTTGAAGTTGTTTAATGTGTCAAGCTTAAGATAGTTTTTTTTAAATATATATATGTTTTCTCCGGTGTATCACGATCTTGAGTAGTAAACAATTTCGTCAATTTGAAAACAATATTTCGAATTAAACAAAGGTAAAAACAAAAATCATTCAATGACTGGTATATGTTTAGCCATAGGTAATCGGTTGTTCATATTCGGCATAGCATTTCACTAGTTGAAAATCTTTGAACTGAAACATTCATATTTAACTGTCAACATTTTAAAAGACTGAACAAGTATTCAATAAATCATATCTATATTTTCTAGTTAAGTTTTTTTATTAAGTCAACAGTTATCTATAAGTGCAAGCGACACATTATTCAATTATCTTTTAAATTAACTTAATATATACTGAACATACTGGATTGTTTACAAATGAAATATCTGTTGGGATTAATATACTTTCAAACATTGTTATTCTCTTTTTGTTTTCGATTTTACACTATGATCTTTTCATTTCACTTCTTTCTTTACAGAATTAATAATTTATAATACATTATGTTTCTCTTAAATGAAATGGACGACAACATGGAGTATTGACGTTGCAGTCATCCCTGTCGAAATTTGTACAGTCCCAATCCCCCTTCGGTTGCACATTTTGAAATGTATATTTTAGATCAGAGTTACTCCAGTTTCCTAACAAAAATCCTTTCTTTTTCTTCGAATGTGACCTACTGAATTATTCTGATCGCTAGGTTAGGATTTACAAGAACAATGCAGTATATGATCATCTAGCCCTCTCAACGAAGCTGATATCATCTCTGTGTTATTTGTGGAGTTGCAGTTACTTAGTCTCAATCCCAATGTTGTGTGTTGAAATCTATTGTTTGTATATTACCTTTTTTCCCCAAGGCACTGTCAATTATTTGTTTTCCTTATGAGTCTTACTACCCCTATGATATACTATCATCCCTTAACAAATTGTGTAATTCACCTCATTTATTTTGTCTTTGTTTTCCTTCCATCAATCTCGAAACCGTAAGCAGTGTAGGAATATATGCTAGTTAAGAGTCAGTCTGTGTTAAAACCATGCAAAATGGTCCGAATCCATAATTATCCAATCAGACTGATATTTTGTATTTTTGATACCTTATATGTAATAACTATTTGTGAAAAATATTTTGAAAAAATATTCAGCCATTATTTGTGTATGCAGAACATTCGATAATTGTCCATTTCTGTACTGACAAAAGGCCATTTTAAGCCTATTTCAGGGTATTTTGACCTGTTTTTTTTTGTATTATTATAGAAAAGTTGCAGCTTAATGATAACTAATATCCTAACAAACAACTTAAAATGAAAGGAAATGAGGATAGTTTTCGAAGTTTTGACATTTCTCAATACCCCTTCTGGCAGGTTGATATTGCATGGTTTTGAAAAAGTGCCGATTCAGCAAAATTTGTCTTTTTTTAAGACCTGAATCTTGTAAGATCATGTTTTGTTTTTAATAAAATGTAATACAGCATGAAGCTTATATATTTATCTACAAAATGCAAGAAAATGGTGCTCGGCAAATGATACCTTCTTACGAAAAAATAACAATTTAAAATGGACATGATGGCAATTTTGCCGTATTTATGAATATTTTATTGGTTACTGGAGAAACTTTACAAATGTATGTCAAAATATAAGAAAATAATGAGAGAACTACTGTTTGTTGCTTATCTTGTTTGATTAAACTCAGTTTAACTTAGTTTTAATTGAAAATATACTACAGAAGTAGGCCTGGTAAGACCCCTTTTCAGGCCCAAAATTTAGCATTTTTACAATTTGTTTAATTTAAAATACTTGAAATAACTTATCGCTACGTATTGAAGTCACTTTTCAAAAGTAAAATACTTCAGTTACTTTAAAATCATTTTTAATTGGCTGTTGTGTTTTTTTTTTTTTTAACAATACTATGAAAATTCAACAGGTACTATCATCATTAATTCATGTAAAACTTCTGAAATCTTCACAATTTTAGCATTTGTGCTAATTTTAGACATTTGTGGCCACTTTTGTTCAGTCTTGATATTTAAATACATGTTGTATTTGATGATATTACATACACATATAAAGATTGAGACTGGGTGCTTCTTACCTAGAAAAGGGGGTCCTTTTTTATATTGGAATTGATCTGTATAAGCTTTATGTCAAATATCAAGCAGATGCTGAGAAAAGTGTTACTTAAATTTTGTGACGCTGACATGAATGACAGATAGTGATCCCTATGTAGCTTCTGGGATAACAGTCGACATAACAACAATGTTAAGTTTCCTCATAGAATGTAATCTCCAACAACTCGAGGCATGTGAATGAGACATGTAAGATGTAGTTTGCTTATTACTACCAGAAACAAACAAAAATATTTCAAATTGAAATAAAATTTATTTTATACCTACATGAATAAAAACAAATATACAGATACATGGTTCAACTGTGGTGCACACATTTTCAATAAAATGGTTATATAATTATTCAGGCTGTTTGCTTATACTTTTACTGTCATATACTATTAACAAAGCCTGCCATAAAGAGAAACATGCAAAACGGTCTGAGTACATGCAAACAATGATAGGATCTGAAACTAGGTCGGATGACAATTCGGGTCTAAGTATGCATCAATAAGAGCTTCAGTCAAACCATCCTGTTGTAATATTGACTGTGTTTCGTCTAATTATACATCAATAAGAGCTTCAGTCAAAACATCCTGTTGTAATATTGACTGTGTTTCGTCTTAGTGTGCATCAATAAGAGCTTTAGTCAAAACATCCTGTTGTAATATTGACTGTGTTTCGTCTGTTTTCCTCTTTTCTACTACAGATCAGAACACTTTATCGACTTGTATTGTGCAGGTACAATATAATTCAAAATCAAATCAATAATTTCTGATGATAACTTTGTATAAAAAGACATTGTACATTTTGATACAACATCCCATGCCAGATTCAATTGGTTCCTAAATGGTGGATACTTTCAATTTCAAAGGAAATGCAAGCCTCTGTTGAGTTTCTCCCTGTCAGAAATGTTATCTGTTTCCCAATCTGATGCGAAATATAATGAAAAGTTGATGCTGTGAATATACTCCTATGATAATCTGAGCATCTTTAATTTGGCTTACATCTCCATCTAAAAAGATAAAAAATAAATCTACAAATATACTTTAAAATATACTTGCTTCAATAGATATTTGACACACACACACACACACATATATATATATATACATGTACATGTACATGTAGTGCAGTTTTTTTTTTTTTTTTTTATATTTGTTCACTCATTTCTGGTAATTTACAGCTCGCAATTAGATGGTGGTTGTGCGTGTTGCATATATCACATATCTACATGACGATGATGTATTAGAAATAAATGCCTTTTTGCATATATATGTTCATTGTATCACATAATACCTCGCCACTAATACTATGTCATGCATATGTGGCAGTTTTAAAAATGAATCTTTTTATAATACAGTGGTGGATCCATCCAGGGAGGGACTGGTGGTCAAAATAATTATGACGTCTTGAAAGGCCATTTTATTTTATGGCTATGGTGCCTACGTCGCAGTAAGGCGTCAAAGCGAAAAAATATAATAGCCTTTCAAGACGTCATATATATTTGGACTAGGGCCAGTAGGGGACCAGTTGGTTAGAACCTTCCCTTTTTTAGCTGATTAATGCTTTTGAATATGGACATATGGATGGTCCTCCCTTTTTATCCTCCTAAGAACACCCCCCTCTTTTTAAACTTGGCTAGATCCTCCCCTAGCTGTCATAATTCACTAATTTATTTTTGTCGTTTACCTGACCCTTTTTGAATTAGTTGTAATTACAAAAGTCAGTATTCATATGACAGGGTTGGTGTGGTTCCTCCATCACTATCACTATCAGCTTTTTGCCTTTTGCCTGTTTTGGAACAGGATGATCTTTGAATCTACACTTTGTTGAATAGTCCCGCCAATATATCCCAAAAAAGTATCTGTGCCATCGGCAATTTTATAGCAGCACGATCAACAAAACAATGTCACTTCTGTGTATAAAATAGTCCTCCTGGAACATGTGGAAAGTTTGATAAACAGGCCTCACTGCCCTCAGTGCTGTGGATAAATCTAAGGTGGTGGTTGTGTCCTTTGTACAAAGATAAACCTTGTCTAACAGATGAGTTGTTTAGTGCTTTGATTGTTCACAACAACCTCCAAGCTTAGAAAAATCGGACCGAACAGAGACGTCTGCTTTTCATCACTGGAAGCTGCCATATTGCCAGTGAAAGATTTCCACTAAGGGAGACAATTTAACCACACACATAACATTGAAGCTACCTTTGGGTAACTTAATGTTAAATTTTGCAAATTAACAAGAAAAAAAAACCCATATATTTAGCCAGAAATATTTTTCAACATAAAATAATTCAATTTCAGCCCAGTTCCCACCTACTTTAAGCAATTTTAGTTAAATAACAAGGCACAAAAACTGTTTGAATTATTGCATTTTATGGTTATTTTAGGAGTATTTTTGATGACCTTTCCATTATTTGCCAAGCTAAAATTTTGTACCGGTCTTAAAACTGATATACACCTTTCAAAATATTATAAAAGTTAAGAATAAAAAATATAATCTTGAGAGAAAACTGCTATTGAGTACATGTAGTATATGCAAGTTGTTTATTACATCTGTTGCGCGAACTTTCTGGCAACCTGCCAAAAGGTCCAAGATTCTCAAAAAACTATTTTTTTGGTTATTAACTTATGTTCTTTGCGAAATATGATAAAATAATATTTCATTTAAGAGCTATATCAATTATCCAGACCCTTAAAAAGTGCCTAAATAAAGTGTACTTTTCAGCCATTTTTAAAAACAATTCACTAATATGCAAATTAGGCTGTTTAATGGAAAATAGCGCATATTAACAATTTTTTTTTTATCTCAACTCCTGAATACCCAAAGTTTTTGGAAATATATATAATTTTGGCAAGTTGTTACTACCAATTTGGACGAAATTTGGGATTTTGCATGGTTTTATGGCAGACTGGCTCTTAAAACTATTCCCAAATTTAGAACAAAACCAATCAAGTCATGTATTTTCCAAAAATTTAAATAATAGTCATGATTTAATAGGGAATTACTACGTAGTTTTCGTCTGGTTCCTCCTGTTTGATAGTACATACATTACTGGAATTCAATTATAATGAGTTAGAATGTGTTTGGTACATTATGATACGGTTAGTTTTTCAAATTTTATTCTATAATTTTTGATTGAAAACGATGCATAATAGAAATATATTAACCAGTCAATTAAGCAAGTTTTGACAGATATTATTGAATAAATCAGTTGAGAATACCAACCTTTCATGGTTCATGACTCCATTATGAATTACAATACAACGAATTATGATTTTGTTGAAGTTGTTTAATGTGTCAAGCATTAGACAGTTTTTTACGAATATATGTATTTTTTCTGCGGTGTATCACGATCTAAAGTAGCAAACAAAATCGTAAATTTTAAAAAAATTGTTCGAAGTAGGCAAAGGTAAAAACAAAATCCATTCAATTAATGGTATATGTTTAACCATATTTAATCGGTTGTTCATATTTGACACATCATTTAACTAGTACTTGTTAAAAAAAAACTTTTAACTAAAACGTTCATCTTCAACTTTTAACATCTTAAAAGACTGAACAAGTATTCAATATATCAATTCTTTATTTTCTAGTTAAGTTTCTATTGAGTCAACAGTTATCTATAAGTGCAAATCTGTTGGGACGCATACGTTCATTCATTGTTATTCTCTTTTTTGTTGTCGTTTTAACAATTTGATATTTTCATTTTATTACTTTCATTACAGATTCAAAAATTGAAAATACATTCTGTTTCTCATAAATGAAAAGGACGACAACATGGATACAAATAAATCAAAATTCAACGCAATTTGTCCCGGCTTATTCCAAATGAAATTAAAACTAATGTGTATATCAAATCAGGCGCGTGTCGAACATCGAAAGATAGCTTTACACAACGCGAAAGAGAAAGATCATCCAATAGTGCATGACGTTATTGATTTGATGAACATTGTATTGGATAATCCATTACATAAACGCAGATATATAGCTTGCAATATTGAAAAGCTTGAACTGATTATGAGACGTAACCCAAATCATTTAAATACATTAGCTGACCTTGCAGTATTGTACAGAAATATCAATTTAATTGACAAGGCTAAAAAAACTGAAGAGAAAATAGATAAAATATTGAAAGGCAGTAATCCAAATGACATCAAAGAAAAGGCAGTTTGTGTCCTTGAACACGGGTATGCTGAGTTGTTTGAAGAATATACAGAAGACGGACTTGAAGCACAGCAAAGGTTATTAGAATCTTTAGAACTTATCAGAAATGAACAGAGTACTGCTGTAGGACGAACCAAAGATTTTCTTTGTCAGGCCTCCAATAACGCAATGGGTGCACGACGACTATTGTTTCAAGCTCTTAGCTGTAAAACAACAGACAGCTTCGTTGACAAAAAGAAGTCCAGTGTGGAAATGCTAAAAACAGGCTTACAATATCTTGCAATTACTTCGTATCCCAAAGAACACTATCGAATTTGGGAATTTTATTATGCAATGGCTTGCAGCAGAATGCCTGGCATTAAGGCTGCCGACTACAACAAAATGCCAATGTGTCAAAAAGCTGTTCAACTATTCTGGCAAGTTATTGTAAACTTACCAAAAACCAACCAATGCTTTACCATATATAGAGCTCGTTCATATGCATATATTGGCTATATACTGATTTCAACGTCGGATGTCAATCCAAAATACAGCTCATTGAGCAACGATGAACAATTCAAATCCATTCTTAGGATTCCATTGTTATCCTTTGAATATGCTAACGCTGTATTACCAAACGATGAGGTTGTTCTTCGTCGAGAGGGTATGAGTCTGTGGATATTGGTCAAGTATGGTTCGGCTAGAATTGGTGAGAAAAGCTTTGAATATCTAGACAGAGCTGAGAAAGTGTTATCGTTCTCTATATCACTAAGCCCTTGCATACACCAATTAACTTTTTCGACAAGAATGAAAGTATATTTGGAAATGTCCTCTTTGGAAAGTGTCCCCCTTGATAGAAAGGAAGATGTTTTAAAAAAGGCACTAGAGGACGGAAAAGCTCTAATATATAATAAGTTGAGCGTTAGGGATGTATGTACTATCGCTAAAATTTGTCAGAGACTTGCTAAATTTCCAAAATACAACCTTTATGGACCAGAAGCCGTAATAAGCAATGGCTACTTAAATGCAGCCCTAGATTATCTAAATCAATGCTTTCGTGCAAAAGGTTATACTTATCATACAGCCTACTCATTTGGTATGATTTATTTTGATATGGGAGATTTTAGGACCGCTACAGAATGGCATAAAATAGCTCTCATGTTGTCAGATTTTAAGTTAGGAAATGGAAATATTCAACAATTATTATTTTCAATATTGAGATTGGGAGAGAGATCACATGTGTATATCGAGCTCATTCATGCGTTAACATATATAGTTAGAAAACGGAAGGACGTAGAATTCCTTCGTAAATTACTACCAAAAATTCATTGGGATGACTATCTAAGAAGTCTTTCGAAATTTCTAATATTCTTAAAAACATTTCCACTCACAGCACAGCAGGTTAAAATTGCAGAGTGTTTGAAAACTATCTTATTCAGGAAAAATATCATAACCGCTGATCAGTTCGGTGCTGCTTGGTACAGCAAATCTACAACACGTCACTTTGAATATGACGTAAACGAAGCAAGCCTGCTTCAACGAGTTCCAATTGAAATTGAACCTGCGGATGTCCAACAGGACTATAGATTTGATTACTGTATTATCATGAGTAAAGTTAATTCTGGTTGGATTCAATGCTTCTTACAGCATCAGCTTACAATACAAATGGTCGATGGTGACAGTAATTTTGCAGGTACCCTTATTAACTTTAAGATTGAGTATCTGTAATCTTACAAGACATTTATTTTAGTTGGAAATTTTTAATACTAGTATTCAAAATATAGAAGGTTTCAAATGTGTTCACGTTCAGTCTTCACAAAGAAAATTGATATCAAATTCTTCATGTAGGTAACCATACAAACTCTTCGTTCGGTAAATAAAAAAAGAATGCAACACTTGTTTGATGAATCAATATGTTGCCTGTTTCAATACAAGATGTTTACCGTTTTGTAACATGCATCTATTTAACCTTCGGTGGCTGTCCCAAGTTCCAGACATCAATCTTCATGATCTCTGTCCAACAACTGTGCAAACAACATTTCGAAAATTGTTCTTAGCCAGAATATAAATGAAATATTCACCGTAAGGAAATAAAGCAATTACTCACGTTATCTGATGAAACTGACCTGTGACTGTAAAATATGAATAAACGTATTTGTTTTGTCAACTTAAGCATACATTCATAGGTTAAAACAATCATTACAAAAAGGACAATTTAAACATAGCTGTTATTCTTATTTTTCTTTAAGTTGTTGTCTCTTTGACACATTCCTTATTCAATTCTCATACTTTGAAAAAATTTTAGGTTTTCCTAGTATTGATTATGAGTCCAGTTCATCGTTGTTGGAGACTACCATAGACGGTATTAATAAAAGTCGGACAATCATACTTGTTCTTTCTAAAGACTTACTGACGAGGGAATGGTGTATGTTAAAGCCGATAGTTACAGAAATACTACAGAAAAGGTCGGACTCTCTATTTATCATTTTACTTGAAACATGTGATATGCCATCAGAGATATATGATAAACATTTATCGTACTTTGATTTCACTGATGAAATGAAGATTCCTTTCGAAATTCAACATTTGAAGTTGGCTTTATTAAAAAACTGATTGATTGAATACAAAATCATATGTTCGCTCCATTCTCATATTATGAATTCTGAAGGCATCACTGTGATTACGATTTGAAGAACAGTTATACATGTTGCTGTTCCTGTGCTTATTTGCTGTGCAAAATTGAATGATTCTATGTCAAGAGACACCCGTATCCTTTGTTTTTATTAGTATTATTCACATGTAGATTCTCATCTTTTGAAATATCTTAATGTGATCTGCATTTGTAGTCAATAAGAAAGTTTACGAAATTAATCTGATGGAATTTTAAAATTCATAATAATTGTCGCTTGCTTTCATTATTATTGCTTACTTTGAAGGAATGCATTCATATATATTTGCTATGCTTAAGATGATTAAAAAAAACCTTCTTGGAAATCGGCTTACCATCAAATTATTCTTTTGCATCCATTTTTTTACATTGCTAACTTATATAATAAGAAATTGTTCATGTTCAAAGGTTTATTATAGAAGTACAATGTATGTTGAACCATGATATGCAGATTTCAAAGTTTGTATTTATCTTTGACAACTCATACTCAGTAAAGCTTAACAAAAACGTTCAGCTATTTCTATCATCTTACAACATGGACAATCGACCTAAAAACAGTAAATGTTTTGCATGTAAAACTAAATGATATAGTGATATGCTTATTTATTTGTTTATTTACTGATGAAGAGTGTGTGTGTCTTTTGTAGCTCAAGATGGACTTTTGTATTAGTGTATTTTAATTATTTTTTGAAAGCGGGGAGGGGAGTCGGGGGTGGGGGGGTGGGGGGGTGGGGTATGAGTTCCACTAAAATTCAGATACAAAATACATTGTATTTTAAATTTAAACAAATCCTGTGAAGGATCTCATAAAACCCCTTGTCTACACATTACTGTTGTGTGTCGGTATAAACCATACATTTGGTCATTCATGTCATTAGATCTTACTTACAGACCTTGTATTTTTTCAATAAATGGTACTCATACACCATGTAAATGGTCATTACATGTCACTTATAGACAATTTAATTAGTCAATATATTTTAGTAACATATCATGAATTTTTGTGAATAGAAGTTGACAACATACCAAGTACATGGTTATTAAATGTTATTTATAGACCATGTATTTGAATGAATAGATGTTAGTAACATACCATGTTTTTGGGCAATTCATGTTACTTGCATTTGGTCACTAGATCATTATTTGGTTAAGATATGCTGATACCAAACCATGTATTTTGTCAATAGATATTACTGACAAACCATATTCTGATCAATAATATACATGTATGGTTATATACTAGATAATTGAGCTGTAAATGTTACTTATAGACTCGTAAATCCAAGGCAAACAAAGTGAATTAAGATCAAATGTTCATGTATACATGCGTATAATTAGATTCAGGACGAGACTTTCAGTGCCGGGTGTTCAATAAGTTCTGTCGTCAGATTTTTCAGCTTTCATTTCTTATATCATGTGTATAAGTCGAAGTATATATATTTGTGTTACTGATACAAGTAATTTTTGTAGCATTTAATTTGATTATTAAATGTTCCTGCTTGGAAATATTGGCTACATTTCTCTTTTAACATCTCCTTCCCTTATTAATGACACAAATGGATCTTTTTAATCACCTTTGTATAATGGTGGAAAATCCTTTCTCTAATTCTTCGTCAATTTTTCCCTTTCTGCGCCCATTGTATAGAAAAAACAATCAACGCGTGGTTCGTTTGATCTCAGTCTTTCATTGGTTAAAATCCGTTTATGACGTCGAATTGTCTTGCTTTCCTCTAAATTTCCTATTGTGACGTCACGAAAAAAGGCGACCATGTCTGATTCAACATTTGAAATTGGCTTTAATGGCAAACTAAATTATTGTCCAAAAAGAACAAAGGATACTTGTATTTTATTAAATCAATTCCATATCCACTTTTATGTTTTGATATATTGATATATGTGATTCTAAAACTTTTTCAGCATTGTTTTCTTGTTTTTTGGCTGACATTTATGTCTTATAAGTGATGAGCAATTGATTCATTCATGCGTTTTTCTTTTACTGCCTTTTGAAAAACCTATTTATAGACGAGTGATATTAACCAATCAATTTCATTTTTTATGCACCCACCTAACATACGGCTAAATCATATTCCATTCGAAAGCACACCATCTGAACTATACTTTCTTGCCCGGTCGTCAAATATTCGTACGGTGCAGTTTCCGTCATATCACCATGAAAGGTCAAGGACTAACACTTTCTAGTTTTACAAGATGTCAGCTTTTTTTTTTAGATTCTGCACATGTCTAATGACTAATAATATTTTGCATGGATATTTTTTTTTTTTGAAGTATTTATGTCGTATTTGTAATAAAAAGCGCCCGTTTTCAAGAAAGTCTAGTGAAAATTAAAAAAGTTCGTGAAAAACTATTTCTGTTGTCATTGATTCAAATTTGATACACCATAAAACCAAATAACATATTTTTGTCAGTGCTAAGGATGTTTTTGACATCATCAAATTACAGACATTATGCTTCTGAAAAAAGATAGCCTCTTTGGCTGTTATGTGTATTTCTTGGTTGCTTACACTGCAAAATAACACTACTTACACTTGCAGAATAGTTAACACATGAGTACATTTTAATATAAAGAAGATTGATTGTTGGTGGTTTACGCAATTTTAGCAAGTGTTGCTACTGCGATCAGTTTTTATTGCCAATAAGCATTAATATCTTGTTATCAAAGTGGACAACCTTTTCCAAACTAAAGCTCAATTTGTCTTCAGTAAAACGTTTCCTATATTGTTTGTGCGCAAAAGAAAATAATTATAAATAGTAAAAATACAGAAGCTAATAAATAATTATAAAAAGAAAACAGACAGAAGCTAATGAATAATTATTAAAAGAAAACAGACAGAAGCTAATTATTTTTTGTCTTACATGAAGTTCAACTACATGTTACAAATAATTTTGTATAATAGTATCTGAAACATAAATGCATTTGAACAACTTCAATTTTAATTATTTGGCCTTAGTACTGCTTTAAAATTTTAATATAGGGTGCCATATAATATTTTCGTTTACGGCATTTAGAAATACAGAGAGTTATTTTTAGTAGATCAATTGTCAATCATAGGTTAAATGTTGGCATATTTATAGTACATGTACATTCAGAATACATAGGGTTAAAATGAAGTAATTCTATTTTAAAATATTTATGCAGTTGTTATAAAAGAAAGTTATGGTTGAATATATCTTTTTTAACTGGTTTTACGGACTCATCTAAACTCTGATCTGACAGCGACTTTTTGTGATTATTTCCATTGGGTTTCTTATGTTGCATAGATCTCACCGCAATAATACATGTTAGTGATATGCTGATATGGGGAAATACGTACTAAATGGTATCCATTAGTGCAAAAGATGGCTAAAATTCAGATAAATCACGATAAATCACGATAAATCTCTAATATGTCGTATGCGTATAACTAAGTTAGAGATCAACATATGCATTTTAATTATGTAAGGGTAAGCTTTATGAGATAGCTTAAAAACAGGTTTGTTATGATACATAATAAGTGCTTATACTATATCGAATTCTGTTTGAATATGTGTATAATGAAAATTCCCTTGATGTACAAACGCCATATGTGCACTTCTAATCTTGGTACTTCACTAAAATCTACCAAGCAATGTAGGAAAAATATTCTTCAAAACACTTCCTATACCGCATCTAGTGCAGAAAAATTGGTACCGTTAATGTTATTCCTATGCCTGTACATGTGCGAATACTAATTAAGTATTTAATATAATAAACATTTATTTTCTTCGAATATTGAAAGAGGATAAACTTCGCAACACGTATTTCAACAACGGAAAAAGTAATCATTATCAAATATATATATATATATTAATTGCAGTTTATAATGATGAAAAATTCCCTTGGCCTATAACCGAGAAATATATTCCAATTTTGACATATCAGTATTCAAACATCTAGGAACATTTAATTGTTACTGCAAATTTTTCAAGATATGCAATTTTCTATATATGTTGCGCAACAAACATTTTAAAGTTTTGATTTTTTAAATTCAGGTATTTTGTTTAACAGATTTAAGATAATGGTTCGAAAATGAAATATGATACAAATACGAGCAAAGAGCATTTTGCAAACCACATTTAGGAATGTTCAGTGCTAAACTTTGACCTTGATTTTACGGCAATTGCAGCGTACGAATAATTGACGACCGGGCAAAACAGAAAGTAGAGTTAATAAGCTTTCGAATGACATGTAATATATCCGTATGTTAGGTAGGTGCATTAAAGTCATTAACTAAGCGTCTTTTTTTAAACTGTCCCTCGCCTATTAGGTAAGTGTTTATGCTTGTGAGAAAATAAAGAGACAATTCCGCGTTATTGTTTGAACTATCCGAAATTGTAACTAAGCATTAATAATTATTACACTTTTAATATTTGCCCGAACAACAACAATATTGTAAGTATACTTTTCAATATTGCCCAATTTTCAGTACATGTAATATGGTGATAACATTGCATACACCATAGAGTTGCCAACCCATAGTTAAAAATATAGATAGGCCGACAAGATTTTAAATGCTTGGGAAAGATGATCTTTTTTAATTTTTAACAGTGTTGAATAACAATCAAGATTAACGTTAACATTTTTGTTAGGAATATATTGTAACTCACAAGATGTTATTTTATACAGCCATAATATTGTAACGGATGTTTCAAAGAAGTGTGAAATTAAGAAAGCACAAAATGAGCAAATGCTTATTTGATATGATTATATTTACATGTAAGAACAGTTAATTTGATTTATGATAATTAACAAATCAACTTTATAAGTACCTTAATTCCATCAATAATAGCTTGAATATGTCATGCTATTGTTTGGAAGGCCTTCTGCTATTTGAATGGTTTCCATTAATGTCATTAAAAGCGAAATTTGCGCGGTATGTCTTCATTAGAACAATTTAGTACGTTAGTCAAACCAGTACTTTAAAAGTCCAGATTCATTACGACGTTAAAAAGGAGTGATACCAACATGGCCCTTAGGATCCGACAAAAGATCATAGTGCTATATATGCTTGGTGTTGACAAATGTGACAGTTTTGAATGCTGTTAAAGCATGTATAGTTTGAACTGTACAATGACAGAATAAAACGTATCTATGACATTTTTCGTTAGGTCTGCGCAGTTATGCTTAATAGTGTGCTACGGGGCTTGTAAACTCCTTGGAATGATACATGAACAAGCAGTGACATTTACCCATGTTTTGTAAACATTAATCTCATAAAAAGGCTTATTATTTAGTAGGCCATATTGAAACAGGGTTCCGGACAATAACTATGAATCATTGGATCAAAACAAAATGTCGCTCTCGTATTAACCAATCAAAATCTGGCATTTTTAACTGAAGTATTGTTTAACATTAATGTTGACTCTACCGACCTGTATAGTAAAGCGGAATAACACAACTTCCTCACACCTGCTACTAGCTACATAATAACACATGACAACATGTAAAATACATAAAACGACGATGTGTGATGTTTATGCATGATAATAATACGTCACTTTAGATAAGTCATTTCAAAAGTCTACGCACATTAATCAATTGCTAAGTATGTTTATATTCAAGTAACAAATATTGCATATATATATATATATATATATATTTAACTGTTGATGTAAAAATATACATGAACTGATACGAACATATGCATTTATATCTATGTAACAATCTCAATGCACATAGTGCACCGAGCATTCTTTATGCTGCTATTTATCATTTTGTGATACTATTGCTTATTGCTATATATACGTATATAGCTGTATTCAATTATCACTTCCTCTTAAAAAGTTAGTACAAGGGTTCCTAACATTCATAAAACGTGGTAATCTGTCCACACGGGGTATAGGATATTTACATCCAAAATCTGAACAGACGTAGTTGTGAATTTATCTCGCCTACGCCATATATGAAAAGGTATACATTTTTGAAATCTAAATTATATGAAAAGGATGTGATGTCAGAAACCCAGCAGCACCCATTATCAATTAATTATTGATAGACCCCCCAGAAATTTGTACATCTATCACAACTAAATAGACATCCCACTTTTAATGAGGGTCTAATATTGGGCTCAAGAAGACCGTGAGTGTCCACATTTTCAATCATCTTTGAGGTCCGAAGTGGGTTGATATTTTAGCTTATGTCATGAAATTAAAGAATCAATTGAAAAAAAATGTATAATTAAGATAATTTGATAATTAATCTGGTCAGATTTTGGATCGATATCCCGTGTAGATAGATGCAGTCGACTCCCCTACTTCACATATGTCTTTTGATTGAGTGAAGCCATTTCAGTTTATACTTTATAGTATGTATTTCTATGCTGTGTTATAACACTATTGTTTCAGGTAAAGGTGAAGGTTTGTACACATTTAAACGTTTAAACCCACTGCGTTTGTTTGCACCTGTACTAAGTAAGGAACGAACTTGTCTTTTGTTGATGCGGTTCATAAGTGTTTCTCGTTTCTCGTTTTTTTATATAGATTATAACGTTTGTTTTTCCGTTTCGATGTTTTTTTCACTAGTCAGTGCTGGGACCTTTTATAACTTGTTTGGTGTGAGCCAAGACTCCGTGTTGGAGACCATATTTTGTCGTATAATGGTTTACTTATACAAATTGTGACTTGAATAGAGAGTTGTCTCATTGAAACTCATACCACATCTTCTAAAATTTAATTGCAGGCATTTGTTTGTTTGCAGGTAGATCAGGCTAATATAATATAAGACGCTTCAATCTTATTTCTGGTGGCCATAGTGGCCAAGTGGTCTATGTAGTCCAACAACTGTATCACAAGCCAGTCAAAAATGAAATTTGAGTTTGAATCCTGCACGCGGCAGGTGCACTCGACTACAATCTTAATTGTTTAGAACTGCTAGTTTCCTAAAAAAGGCCCGTGGTTCTCCCCGGGCACTCCGGTTTCCATCACCAATATAACCTGTCCACATTAGATTGCACAATAGTGTTGAAAATTGCGTATTCGATATAGGATATAATATCATGAACATCGTATTTTAGCACAAATTTGCATATAGGGGAAAAACTGGATAATTAAGTCCTTAATGGACTTTACTGTTCTTTGCAATTTTATCAATTCTTTTTTTTAATTTGGAATTCAGTGCATTTTATAGACAAATTGTTTTTCTGGCGTACCCATTTTTAATTTTCATTAGACATTTTGATTTATTTCTAGATTACCGACACATTTATTTTTCTAAATTGTTATGTTAAACCATCGACGATAACGTCGGAAATTCAAAATAGCACTTAAAAGATAAAATTATGGCGGCTGAAAACATAAAATTGTTTATTTCTGAGTTAAAGTGTCTGAATCAAGTTTTATTATTTTGAACATAAAACATATATATCCCAAGATAACGGACTGTCAAACCATGATAACAGATACATAGACAGAGAATGAAAGAAAACCGATCAGTCATTTAAGGTTATGGTTTGCGAAACCAAAAAAAAAAAAAAAAAAAACAGATTGGAGAAACGAAAACACCGATTGATTGTAATTGTAAATGTGTGCAGTACCTGGATATCGGGAATACATAACCAATACCGGAATGTCAAGGAGATCCGCTTCGTTTTGAATTAGAGATGTTAATCGTTTCACCCCTTTTTTTTAGGATATTAATGACATGTACAAATCGCATATAAAGAATGACTACGTCATGTAATTGTAATAATTCCGAATACACTTATGACCCCATTTCCCATGTTATAACAGGAGACCTTAACATCGCTCGCGACCGAGAGTTAAAATCATTCCTCAGTAAAGGACCTAAATATCGTCCCCCGTCAATTATTAATTGGAATGAGTGTCGTAATATCATCCACGACTCACTTCGTGCTTACTGTTTGAAATGGATAAAAGGGGAAAAAGCTGACAAAAAATCTTTGAACTCTTTTTTTAATTCAGTAATGAAGATAGTTGATATACGTATTTTAAAGAACATTTTACTCTTAACAACAACCATAAAAATCCTATTTCTCGTATCAAACATAAACTAAAAGAAATAGCCAAGGAATTTGTTTTTGTCCCGGCTGATAAAGCTGCTAATAATATCATTATAGTTTGACGTAAATTTCACATTGAAGTTCTGCAAAAGGAAATCGCCAATTCACCAACATTCCAACAGACTTCATTTTCAGAAAACGATATCTGTAACAAACATAAACTATTAGCTACTTCTTTACAAGCAGAACCAAATACAATGAAAGTCCCAACTATGTGCTGGCTTCCGAAGCTACACAAATCACCTTACAAATATAGATTTATTTCGTCTTCAAGTCATTGTTCCACTACTAAATTGTCTATTCTACTTACTAGTACACTTGGTACAATCAAAAACCTGATAATAAATTGTTCAAATAAGGCCTTTGAAAATAGTGGAACTATTTACTTTTGGAGTGTCAAAACTCGTTGGAAGTACTTGATAAATTGCATGCATATATCGGTGATTTTGAATCTGTTCAAAGTTTTGATTTTCTACCCTATATACCACTTTGCCTCATATTCTTATTAAGAAAAAATTCACACACCTAATTAAATGGGCATTTAAAAAGTCGGAATGCGAATACATATGTTCAAACTCTTTTAGGTCATTTTTTAGTAGCAACAAACAAAAGAACTATGTCAATTGGACATGCTTTGATACTATATCTGCCCTTGAATTTTTACTTGATAACATTTTTGTTCGCTTTGGAGATTCCGTATATCGTCAAGTTATAGGAATTCCAATGGGGACTAACTGTGCACCACTTATTGCGGACCTATTTTTGTACTGTTATGAGTTACAATTTATGACTAAAATCAGCAAAGACCCATCGAAACAACATCTTATACAAAAATTTAACAATACTTTTAGATATTTGGATGATATATTGGCTCTCAATAATGACGACTTCAGTATGTTTACTAAAGAAATTTATCCTGTTGAACTTACTTTAAATAAAGCTAATACTAACAATGACCACTGTCCTTTCCTCAATCTTGATATCTATATCATTAACGGGAAGCTTAATACAACAATATATGATAAAATAGATGATTTTTCATTTCCCATCGTTAATTATCCATTTTTAGATGGTGACGTTCCCTTGTCACCATCTTATGGTGTTTATATATCTCAACTTGTACGATTCGCTAGTGTATGTAACAACGTATTAGATTTTTGCGAGAGAAATGTATGTACTAGTCGAAACA
Organism: Mytilus coruscus; assembly: GCA_017311375.1. Classification (NCBI taxonomy): domain Eukaryota; kingdom Metazoa; phylum Mollusca; class Bivalvia; order Mytilida; family Mytilidae; genus Mytilus; species Mytilus coruscus. The sequence goes on from JAASAO010000308.1 coordinate 30,408, forward strand.
TTTACTAAATTTTATCATCAGTATAAAGACATCATTCGTAAATATAACTCAACATGCAGACATCTTATACGTTCGGGTATTTCACATCCAATCTTTTATGATAATATTCTTTACAAAGCACAAAAATGTCAGTATTCACCCCAAAAGCTAACAAAACCTTTAAACAGACTTATTAAGAAGGGATATTAAAGATTGCATATTTTGGCTTTAATATTGATTCACTTATAGGGTCTTTGCATCGGAATTAACACATTTATTCTAAAACCAGTTGTTGGCATGACACGGGTTATGTTCTTCTCATATATTTTATGACGGTATAATACTCAATCCCTAACAGGAGGGATTGTGCCTGGTATTCATCTGATGAAGACATAATCTTTCAATCAGTTCAATTGAGGTCTGGAGCTGGCATGTCAGTAACTGCTAGTAGTCTGTTGTTATTTATGTATTATTGTCATTTTGTTTATTTTCTTTTGTTTCCTTTTCTGACATCGGACTCGGACTTCTTTTATACTGAGTTTTACTGTGCGTACTGTTGTGCGTTTGTTTTTTCTACATTGGCTAGAGGTATAGGGGGAGGGTTGAGATCTCAAAAAACATGTTTAACCCCGCCACATTTTTGCGCCTGTCCCAAGTCAGGAGCCTCTGGCCTTTGTTAGTCTTGTATCATTTTAAATTTTAGTTTCCTGTGTATAATTTGGAGTTTAGTATGACGTCCATTATCACTGAACTAGTATACTTATTTGTTTAGGGGCCAGCTGAAGGACGCCTCCGGCTGCGGGAGTTTCTCGCTGCATTGAAGACCCATTGGTGGTCTTCGGCTGTTGTCTGCTCTATGGTCGGGTTGTTGTCTCTTTGACACATTTACCATTTCCATTCTCAATTTTATGCATAAATATCTAAGTTAGAGTGTCAGTTTGACTGCTTAGATTTACAAATTGATTAATTGTGAATTCAAATACCAAATATGATCTGTATTATTTGTTTGTTAAATGCCATGATACGGGTACATGGGTATCAAATGCATACCTCGTACTAAAACTGTTATAGTTTTTAAATACCCGTAGATTTTTATGAAGATTGTCATCACATTTAAATGTATTCATATTGACAATATCTCCATGAGAGCGACTTCTAGACTGAAAATACAACAAATTTATGAATTACAAAGTTATCGGCTTGTTCACGTATTTTATGCATGATAACATTAATTTGCAGTTTTATGTGAACAAATTGTATTGACATTGACTTCGACGTTTCGACGTTTTGACATAAGCCCAGTACATGTTGTTGATTCTTTTATTTCTTTTTTTTTTTATAATTAAAACTGTTATAAAACTAGAGGTATGACATTGACTTAATGTTTATTTTAGAGCCGCCCAAAACTGGACTAACGATGTTCGAATAATGTCTTACATTTTCGATATTGATGCGCCAAACATTTATCTATGCCTTTATATATCAAATGGAAACAAATTTCTAGTTATAACAGATAACCTTTAATTAGAAAATTAATTGAATGAAAGATATATTAACATGAAACAGTCAACATATTTAACAATAATTTATGGTGGTCAACGAATTTCCGTGTAGAAAAAAATATGTATAACGTGTTCGATGTACAACTGTTAGCACATTTCAGTTTACTCAGAGGGCCGATAAAAGTTATGCATTTTTTACTTGGCCAATCGGCTACTGACATTATCAGAAACCACACGTTGATTTTTTTTTTTAAATAAATGGTTAAGAAAAGGTTAAATTGACATAGATTATAAAGAATGCATATTTAATTACAAAAAAAAAAAAAGACCCACATGTCCTTTTTTGCCGTTACCTAAAATGAAATGGTCGTCCCCTGAGTGTGATTATTAGTTGAGAAATAATACTCACAGAAACACATTCTATGGCAAATTCAGTTTGGTGCGTACATTGTAGAAAGCCTACAATATTTTTTGGCACTATTTCATGTATGCGTGGTCCTCGGCCTGTTATGGTAGTCTCGGGATGATACCAGGTCTAATATGGAAAAGACATGCTATAATCTATGTATCACATAAATAAGTTCTGCGGAAAAGAAAAACAAAGTTCAAGTATGACAATTTTATTAACCACGACATATAAACTATAAAAAACATTGATCACATTGGCCATGATTTGTTTTCATTTACGGCATACAAATCTTTTGTAACATTACCACTTATTTTATGATATGATAATACACAAAAGTGATAATTTGACATTACTATGGGGTTAATCGATATAATTTGGTTGGATATTGTAACCAGAAGCAACTGTAGCTGAATGCTTATAATATAGTGTTCAATACAAACACTGTCATGGTTCACCATTGTCGTTAAGGAAGCAATTACATATCGTCATTTGAAATCTTGGCAAAATAACCAATAACCACTTTTTTGCTCATGTCAGCAATGTGAGTAAGACCATTATATGCCATACCCTATGTTTTCGTATCAAATATGTGATAAAATCAATCATTGATTGTGAAGTGTTTTCTCTATAAAACCAGTTACATGGGAAGTGAGGCAAAAGATACCAAAGGGACATTCAAACTCAAGGTCAACAATAAACTGACAATGTCATGGCTGAAAGGAAAAATAACAACATACAAACAACAGTACATAATCACAAGTAAACATCATAGACAACTCAAGACTGAACAACAAAAACTCCCTCAGAAAACTTAGGGTTATCTCGGGTGCTCCGGGTTTCTCCGAATATTATCGATTCCGAAATATGTATTTTCTGGTACAGAGCATTTCTTCCCTCCTCAATCATTGTATGGCTGATACCATGTCATACCATCGAACTTATTTAGAACTTTTAAAAATAAGAAATTAGAAATTTCAATATCACTTTTAGAAAGTGTTATATTGGCTGCTACAGGTCAAGCATTGTATTCCAAGGCGTTGGAAGGGACAAAGTGTAAGTTAAAATGCCATAACAAATACAAACAAGAAGGTGTCCATGGTACTCGGATGCCCCACTCGCACTATCATGTCATATGTTCAGTGTGGTAAAAACTCAAATTTGACATACAAATAAGAAATATCATATCCTAGGAAACATGTGTACTAAGTTTCAAGTTGATCGGACAAAAACTACCTTGACCAAAAACTTGAACCTGAAAATTTTGAACCCGAAAAACTTGAACCTGAAAAACTTGAACCTAAAACACTATACATGAAAAACTTTAACCGGAACTGAGATATGAGAACGGACGGACGAACAAACGAATACAAGAACGTACAGGCCAAAAGTTGTCATGCCCATAAATGGGGCATACAAAATATTCTCACCAACATCATGTTCTTATTTGAATATTTAAAGGCAAACCTAGAAAATATCATGCCTAATACATTCTTTGTTATCATCACGTGTAAGGAATAGCTTGAACATTTCCAATATTCTGCAATGTATTTGTTATCATTGTGCTTTAGGTTCTGATGATAGTGGTGGGGAAGTTGTAGAAATCATGGTAATTCGTAGTGATCATTATAATTTGTATGCATGTCGTTGTAATTTAGGTCATAAAAAATACATTATTAATGTCTTTATCGTGTCAACCTAACTGTATTTCTTATGATACAGGCCTGGAAAGCAAATCAAGGGGGCCATGTAGTATTTATTGTCTTTTTGTTTGTTTATTTGAAAACTATTATATTTCGAACGATGCTTCACTATTCCTTTCATCGATTAGTACACATGTAACTCCTTTTTTCAAATCTGTATTGAAAATTTGTATTACTATCAAACAATCAACCTAATATTAAATGGATATTTGAATTTTCGCATACAAGATACCGTAAAAGTGCACTTATCACATCCTTTCCTGTAGCAATGATGTAAAGAGGTACGAAAAAATGTGGTTGTTTTTATAACATTATATAAAAGCCGTAGAAAGCTTTTTTCCTCACAGCTGGTATGTGTTTGAACTTTAAATGTTGCCATTTGATTAGGAACTTTCCTATTTGAATTTTCCTCCGAGTTCAGTATTTTTGTGACTTTACTTTTTTCCAAGAGAAATGGCCATCATAACGATTTAAGCATCACATGTTTAAAACACAACACATTTATGTATAAAAAAAAATCCGATTTTTCAAACAGAATTGGGGATACCTCAATTACCTTACTGCGGATTCACTTATATTAGTGGGTACCAATTTTCGTAGATTAAGGAAAACTTAAATCGTGAATATTTGATTTCGTGGATTTGCCGAAGTTTGCATACAGGCCTATATGAAGTTAATGTTTCGTTAAACATATAATTTCTTGGTTCAGGGCATTTGGTATCAAATAGTTCTATGTATGCTGACGTTTGCGTTTGATGCACTTCAGTGTAGCTGTTTTTTCTTTGTTATCATCTTATGGGTGATGTGATTTCCTCAGTTTTATGTTGTAACCCTGATTTGTTTTCTCTCAACCGGCTTCTGACTCTTGAGCACCGGTAAACTACTGTTCTCTTATCTATTTATTTATTACTATTATTATTTAATAAAAAAGACACTCCAATCCCTTGATTATTTATCATACATTTATTATCTTGTAGTTGTGTCATATATGGCCTCATCCCATGACAGTTGTGGTGTGTGTGATCGACGAAACATCAACAAACCATTAAAAGTCTGGTGTATAGAATGTGACGAAGGACTATGTAAAGAATGTCAGGAACACCATAGTTTGTCCAAAGGAACTAGAAACCATAAGACCATATCAATAACTGAGTACCATACAATACCTATTGAAATACATAGGTTCTCTCAATTTTGCAGCATACACAAAGACAAATTTATACTCTATTGCGGAAAGCACGAATGTCCCTGTTGCAGTAAATGTATAGTTGAAAGCCATACAGAATGTCGGAATATCGACAATTTAGATGACGTCATTAAAAATGTCAAAAATTCGAAGAGCTACTACGAGATTGAGGACACATTGGTTGAAGTAACAGAAAATATACAGAAAATCCGTCACCATCAACAAGCCAATCTGTTGACTTTGGACGAAAAAAGAAAAGAATTTAAAAAAGAAATAAAAGAGACCAGAAGAACCATCATTAAACACCTCGACAAGATACACGACGATCTATTAAAAAACTATTATGTTTTTGAAGAAAATGATAACATGAAAATTCGTCAGTTTTTGTCATCATTAGAACTGCAAGAAAAAGAAATAGTCAAATACCAGAAAAGCATTGCAAACATCAAACAATACGCAACTGACTTACAGCTGTTTCTTTCTATTAAGCAGATAGAAAAAGACATATTGAGCAAAGACTGTATCCTGCGTTCACTTATCCTAGGCGATACTTTAAATTATCGTACTCTAAACTATAAAATCAACACTGCTATTCAGAATATCACGTTCGATATCAAAAAGTTTGGGGAAATTTATTTCGAAACTAAACCATGCAATATTGTGCTTAGTAGGAATAAGACAAAGCAAGCCCAGATACTGGTACCGGACGTTACACCAAAATCCATGGCGGGGATGAACTCTCAGAACGTTCTTATCTCCCCTGACGGAAAACGACATAGGGTAGTATTAGGGGCGAGCGATGGTCTTAAAAATCCTACTTCACTTTGTTATAGTAAATCAAAGAAACAGTTGTTAGTTGCTAACTGTGACTAAGATGCTCATTTGTTTGATTTTCTTTGAAATAAAAGCATCAAGATCAAAGTTTGTCTCTATAAAATTATTCTACAAACTTCGAATAACAATTCACCTTATACCACTTACAAAATAAGTGATTTGGAAATACTATTGCATTCGAAATTAGATAAAGATGCTAAAATATTTGATAATTTCTGTTCACTTGTTACTGTCATTAATTTAAGGGTTGAAAAACAATCAGTTAGTTGGCGTGTTAAGATGTATGTTTATTTGGTTTTGAAATGCAGACAAAAAACGTCATTGTTTTTCTCATCAGTGTAACGTAAACTAGTGTAACGGACACCAGTGTAACGTTTAATTAACAAAATTGAATTGAACAATTACAAATATCAAAATATGTATTGTAAGATATTTAATATTAGTTAAACATTGACATTTGAACAGTAGTCCGTATTTTTATTGGAAATATAAATATGTCCGTAAATGTGCAAGAAATCTGTAATGTATTGCTTGTTTGTTTCTTTCTTTCTAAATAACGCAGCATAATTTTTTGAACTATAAGCATGCTCTGTAAGTTGAGTGAAATGGAGGAATATAATTTATGTATGAAAATGCAAAATGACTCTTGCTTATCTGAAATTATTGCTATAATATAAAGCTTGTAGTTAGTCATTTTTTTTGAAATTCCACTCTTTTACCCGGTCGCTAAAATTGATTTAACCATTTTTTAAACTGTCGATTTTAATTACTTGATCATTTGTTTTTTTTTTTTTTTTGGGGATTGGCTATCAAATTGCACCATGTTCACAGATTGGATTTGATAAAATTTGGCTTACACTTTTGCAATTTATTGTTTACTTTATCTGAAATTGAAATACTTCCATGAAGTCTAATTAAACTTTTTGACCACATATCTATAAAACATACTTTTGGTTGAACCAATGCCATAGGTCATGTGTATTTAAGTAATACACAATATAAGTGTTTCTGTTTCTCCTGAGTAGCAAATGACTTATATTTAGAAAGTGTGTGCAAATAATATGATTTGAGTAACTAAAGGTCACTAGAACAGCTTTAAAATGAGCAAAAGCCATCACGTAAACAGTATGTTAGAATATATACAATCATACGAGATGCCTTTCGCTAGCTATAAACCAGGATTTAGCTGGCTATACAACCAGGTTTAATCCACCATCTTCATCACAAGAAAATACCTGTACTAAGTCTGGGATATTACAATTGTTGTCCATTCGTTCGATGTGTTTGAGCTTTTGATTTTGCTATTTGATTACTGACTTTCCGTTTTGAATTTTCCACGGAGTTTGGTATTTTTGTGATTTTACTTTTTGATGAAGGATAAGATTTGTCAAAAACAATTCACGAATTAATATGACACACCTATCATATATCAAACTCAACTATACACTTGTTACGATTACAGATATACTAAAATTGTCAATTTCATGTCAATGAAGAGTAATTTTAATACACAAAACGTGAGAATAATATTTACATGTGATTTCAATACTTCATGTTAACAAGAAATCACAAAAATAAAAAAAAAAGTTTAACTTCCTTTAATAATATTCTCGTTACAATAAATGTAACTATCTTTCCACTTGAAAAGTCGTCGTGAACATGAGATAATTTGTGTTCGTCCTCATTGACAGTGTTTGTAGTTTTTCAATCGACTATCATATCAATATTGTCTATTTAAAAAGTTTGTATATATCCCCATTATGCTTTGAGTTACATATTGGTCCTGTGTAAGTGTTAGGAATGAACAGTTGCAAAAGGTTACTTTTTAAATCATCATGGTATATGATATAAAACAAATGTAAAACAACAAAAATACTGAACTCTAAGGAAAATTCAAATGGGAAAGTCACCTATCAAATTTCAAAATTAAAAGCTCAAACCCATCAACAGAATAGAAGACAGCTGTCATATTTCTGACTTGATAAAGTCATTGCCTGTACCAAGTCAGAAATATGACAGTTGTTATCCATTCGTTTGATGTGTTTGAACTTTTGATTTTGCCATTTGATTGAGGACTTTCCTTTTTGAATTTTCCTTGGAGTTCAGTATTTTTGTGATTTTACTTTTTTCCATGTGAAGAAAATGATGAATTACACCTGGTTCTGTAGATATAAAAACTTCTTATTTTCACATAAGCACAAATGAATGACAATGATACAATAATTGACAACATCACAACAACACATAGGGGGGACGCAAAAATACCGAGCCACCCCAAAACAGTTAAATGAAAAGAAACGAATTCCTTGGAAAATTAAAATCGGGAGATCCTTTTTAAAATTTAAGGCTTAAACCTATCAAACACATGGGAAACAACTGTCAAATTCCTGACTTTAAACTGGCACTTTCTGATAAAGAAAATGGTGGATTAAACCTGTGTTTGTCAAGCCAATTATACCTCTCACTTGTATGCATGACAGTTGCATTAAATTTAATTACATTGAACAAAATGTGTGAAAAAAAAACTGAGCCTGTAATTCAGTTGTCGCATGTTGCTGTGTTAAATTTTTTTGTTCATAAATTCGTTAGTTTTCTTGTTTGAATGGTTTTACATTTATCATTTCGGAACATTTTATAGCTGTTTGTGCGGTATGAGATTTGCTCATTGTTGAAGACCGTATAGTTACATACAGTTATTTATTTTTGTGTTCATTGGTTCTCTGTAAAGACTTATCTCATTGGCAAACACACCACTTCTTCTGTTTTATATAGACACAATAGGTAATAAGCATTAACCTAGTGTGACTTGTAAATATTTTACAAAAGACAAACAAAAGATCAAAATAACAAAAATTTCCTAATTTGTGACTAGTCTTAAGACGTAAATGCATCAGAAATTTTTAAAAATCTAAAAACTTTTCGATGAAAACATTGAAGATATATTTGCTAGTATACTTTTCGGCCATCAAATATTTGATATATTAACTCATCATAGATAGCATGATTACAATGTCACGCCACATGAGCGTTTGTATATACAAAACTTGTCAATGACGTTAAAAAAGAAAATAAATAGCGTACAAGATTAAATAGCATTGTATATCATAACTATTGAAAAGTTCTGTCAAGTACTGCTGATGTAATCTATACTGTGTGTAGAAAACCTTAAGTATATTGCTATTTATGATATGAAAATGTTTAAGTATTGGATTTTATTTCAGCTGTTCGTCCATACCATTAAAAAAAGTAGTCCGCAACTTCTCCTCTGTCTTGAGGCAGGTGTTAGAGTTGTGACCTATTTTGTTTGGATTGTATGTGCATATGTCTACGATCCAAAACACTATGTTTATATTTAATGTGACATGAATCAGTTTTATTTGTATGTATTTAAGAATCAAACACCACTATGGATGTCAAGTTATTTAACAGATACTAAACAATTTTGAAGCATCGCATACACAAAAGTTTGTAGTCCGTATGTTGGAGTTCTTTTTAATGTAAAAGGGTACTAATTTTAAACGATTTAATACATTGCCCTTAAAATTTCCAGTGTAAAGGGACTCTTGTAACAATGTAACACACTATAGCTTCATACCTGTATTGTTCACAGTGGATTCAAATCCTTGCTATGTGAAATAGTTATTGTCTACTTTACACATTGTATGTTGCAATAGTTGATAAAAATGGTGTTCGCATCGATGACCATTTTGTTAAATCGAGGATGTATTAAAAACGAATTGTTGGACGATGTCAAAATAGTGGGGCGGCTTAGAACCGAAATTTGACATAATCATGCAAATAGTGATACAAGCATATAACCGATATAACATGTCACTTTTATTATTCTTCCCTTAGTTTATTTTTTTTGAATTTGCATTGTATCATAGGTCAAATTTATTTGTTCAGTGTATGTTCAATGGTGTTACTATGTCCTTTGATTGAGTTAAGCTATTTCAGTTGATATTTTATAGTGTGTCTTTCTATGTTGTGATGTTACACTATTGTTTCAGAAAAAGGGTGAAGGTTTGGTACCATTAAAACGTTTAAACCCGCTGCATATGTTTGCACATGTCCTAAGTCAGGAATCTGATGTTCAGTAGTTGTCGTTTGTTGATGTGGTTCATAAGTGTTTCTCGTTTCTCGTTTTTATATAGATTAGACCGTTGGTTTTCCCGTTTGAATGGTTTTACACTAGTAATTTTTGGGGCCCTTTATAGCTTACTGTTCGGTGTGAGCCTAGGCTCCGTGTTGAAGACCGTACTTTGACCTATAATGGTTTACATTTATAAATTTTGACTTGGATGGAGAGTTGTCTCATTGGTACTCATACCACATCTTCTTATATCTATATATGATTTGGCACAAACGTTCTTTATGGTTTACTTAAGCATATAAAAGGGGTAGCAAACATTTTTTTTTTTTTATTTTCTTGGCGGCAATCTTGAATTTAGAATTGGCATCATTTTACTCAATAGTAATGGATGAAAAAAAACTTGTTTAACGTGATATAGGTGATGGAAACTATTGAAATACAACTAAAAATGACCTGTAAATATGTTAAACAGACAGGAATTGTAAAAATAGATGACCACTTCCGTTTAGGTTGGTATAAATTTATTCAATAGAGTGATGTAATGGGGGTAAGATTTGTGATGAAAAAGTCCATTTGATAGATCGATCATTTTTTAAGATATATGGAGAGGTCGAATGATGTATTCCTCTACCATATTTTCCGATGTATTTCGTTCTTACAACTACAGGAACACAATGCTTTACAGTTCAGATCAGCTCTATAACACTTGCATTTTCAAGAATAAGTTTTCTTTCACCAATATTTGTTTAACTCCTGTTGCAGCAATGTCTACTAACTATTCTCAATTGGGATTTCTGTGAGCTTCAAAGATGTATGTTACCTGCTCGGCTAATGCAGGTTCTTTCAACCTATATTCATCCTGAGTGAAACTGCTTTCGACATTTTTGTCTCTTCTATGATCTCTCTCTGTTGTTTACAACGGTGAGACAAGAAAGGAGATACTTAATGCATTGTGCTATGACATCACCATTACTTAATTTTGCCAACAGCTGTTTATCTTGTAGTACTATTGCACAGCCCATTAATCGTTGGTTCATTTTCATTGTGATCACCTCTCTTAAAGCGGACAAAGGTGACTCCATATCATAAATGAAACATGAAGTTGTTGGTATTTCAAACGAAAAGTATATCTAAAGCCTTTAAAGGACTTACATCCAATCAAAATTCCAAAAGGCATTGGTTACATTTGACTATTCTGTGCTCTTTCAAGGTTTGCATTCATTTGTAAAAATGTATTCTGCTTACATTATAGTACTTTTTTTCTTTTTCATTGTGCATTCAATTCTCTCTCCAAAGATATATGAAGTATGTTTAATTCGTCAAAAAGAAGAATACTTTTGCCCAACATTTCATATTTTAATCTGCCGATTTCAGTAGGTTCGTTGGTAGATTCCTGACACAAACAATATTTTCTCCAATCAGTTTCCCAATTATCTGTTGAGGAAACTGATAAGTGAATTCTTTTCGCAGTTTCAAAAATCAAATTCATGTTTTACTATATTAATAAAATAAAGTGATAAACAATAAACGATAGAATAATAACTCAAATATTGTCTGAGTCTTAAAACTTCTGATATTGAGGCCGAGGGATAAAATTTACCCAACTGTATAACACTTAGTTGTATGTGATACAACTTAATTCGGTTATTCTAATTAAAAGTTTTCCTTCATTCAAATTGATCGTTCATTCAGAATCATTTAACTTCCATGCGATATGTACACCATGCAGGTGTATAACCCCTTTCTCCTTGGCTTTCCTGACCTGCGTTGACACATCATGTCGATTCAAGTACAACTCCATGACTTCAATTAATTACTATCAAAGCACTATGATTTAAACATTGGCGTATGGTAGTATCGGTCAAATGTAAATTATTTAACCGAAATTTGACCGGAAGTGATGTTCTATGATCACAGCCTGACGATTAAACATTGATTCACTTTACCTAGTAACTTTTTTTATAAATTACAAGCATTATCAATGCAAAATGGACCAAACGTTTGATGCGTTTTGCCTGGATAATTGCCATTTTTAAAATCAAAGATGGCCACCATGATCGGATAGATTTTGTTCGTTGCTACCCCCTTGATATGATTAAATTCACCTAAAGGCATGTTCTTACAAAGTTTTTTGCTTGTATTATATTGAATAAATTAGAGATAAAAATAGACGAGGAAATATTGGAAATTCAGTAATAAGATTATCACGCAGCTTGCTTGTAATTTTGGATTGATTAGAAATAATTCAAGCATTCATTAAAATAATATGTATTTATTGTTCTTTAGTCTGGTAATTGCAAGAGTATTTTTTTTATCATTCTATGATACAGCATGTGTAGTTCCTAAAATCAGAAATGTAATAGATAATAAAGTTCTATTTCATGAAGGCATTAACCAGTATTCATTTTATAAAAAGGAGAGCTGACACGAATTCCATTAAACAGGTATTTATTTTTACATCTATTTGTTTTTCATTTTGCAATAATAAATTAATTAATCTTGAACCCTTTTCAACTTCCTTATACTTTTGGAGATTGCAAATAAAATTCCGTGACATACGCTTTAGGAAAACTTTTTGATGATTTAAAGGTCTTTGTTTCAATGTCTTTATGCAATTTTACTTAATATTAAAACCTGCAAACCTTACTGTATAGTGTGTATAATCAAATTGTAAAACAATATAATTCTAGCATCAAAAGACAGTCATTTGACATTAATGCGCTTAGGGACATAATGTTAATAAACGTTGTATAATTATCTAATATTAATTTGTTTAAATAAATGTTAATCATTACGGTTCTCAGATAACATACTTTATATAATGTTATAATACCAATCTGATATTAACCGTGGAATTTAAAAGGATTATCCAGAAAAGCTTTTCGAACATTCATAGAAATACCCTGCTTTTGTTTAAAACATGGTATATAGAAATTAATCTATGGTGTATATTAGTAAATTGCAAGATCAATAATCTGTCAGCACAATATCAAAATCGGGACCCTGAGAGAAGAAAAGAATGGAAAAAACTCAAAATAAACTGCTCACGTGTACTTTCCATATCTATACTTTAAAATTACTTTGAATTTTTTTTTTTTTTTGAACCAATCTTCCGATATGAGATTTCGAGCTTTACATATACCTGACCATGTTGTGTCATGGCTCTATAAGATTTAAATTGTGTCTTTTTGGAGAACCTGTCAAGAAAGTACTTATCTTGTTTGACAAAAAGAACGATGGAACTACTGAAAACAAGTCATATTTTAAATTTAATACATTCAAATCAGAAGGGTGTAATAGTGTGAAATTGTCGAAACTAGTCCTGCGAGTACTGCAATGTTTCTTTTTCTGCAATAATCCTTTGAAAATATCATATTTGTTTAGTTTCGGTATCGCAGATTGTTATATATTTTTTGTTTAATTTGTTTGTAATTGTGTTATGTTATGTACTGCCTTCTACACCATTATTCTATTTAGGTCTGTACATTTATATTGAAAATGTATTGGTCGTAGCTGAATGTTGCGGCTAATATTTAATGTATATCCGAAACAATTTCATTGATTGATTGATTTTTGGTTGCTTAACGTCCACAACACAATTACAGATTCCTAACATACTATAATATCGATCTAATACAAAGGTGTGTTAGGAGTTTTTTATGATTAACCAATAAAAAATATAGACGTATGCGTACGTTTATATTGACAATGTTACGTCTCTTTTGGTCATTATCCAGATATATTTTTGATAGACTTTAAAAGTGCACACCTTACTTTTCCATGTTTAAGAAATGAGAAAATCATGTTATCAGCACTCTTGTTTATATACATATTTTAAGATGTTTTTTGGAGTATGACTTGAATTGACGTATTGTATTTGACGTATTAGAAGACGTTTCATTTCGAACCGAAATCAACCTGATAATTGCAATAAGGTTTGAGTAACTGTGACGATCTTTAAATTTTTAATTTTTATATATTTTTATTACATTTTTGCATTCTATAAAGTTTTGCATGACAAATAAAATACGAGTTTCTTCATAATTAGCTTATTACACACATTCCAAACAATGTACTACATCATGTGTAGCCTTCAAAATAATCTTCTTTTTCTCCATCAATGATCTATACTAACTTCGATTCTAAAATAATTCTAAAATATGCCACATGAGCCCGATGATATTTCTTTGCATAATCTACAAATATTGCTAAGGTCACGAACCCAGGACTGTCATTTACATACACAGGCAATAAAGCTGCTATATTAATGGTTTGTTACATCGAATAACGACCAGGCGAAAGTACAATGACCAATTATCAATGTCCTTATACTTGATGGGAAATAATTTGTATTTATAAACTAGAGACGTTTGAAGTTTCTATATAAGATACAAACGTAAAACGTAAAAAAATTACGACATTCTAAACTTAAACTAGTACGTATTGATGAAATACCATGAAGTAAATCAAAAGATTTGTTAGCGGCCTCGGTGGCCGAGTAGTTTAAGTAGTCAAACTACGGTATGTATAACTATTTTTCCAAAAGAGCTATCTCCCTTATAATGGCTTAGTTGAAAAAAAAAATGATTCTAAAAATACAAAATTTGATTTTTGTTTAAATTTCGTGAATAACACAATGCACCACCAAGTTTTCTTTATATAAATAAACAGCCTAGCCAAGAAAAAAATGCAAATCTGTCTCCAAATTTGCAGCTTTGGGCAAAATTAACTAGACCTATTGTGTTATGCGATTGTACATTCCAAGATGGCGGTATACCATAAATCTACCTTAAAAAGTAATGCAAAACAAGTAATAGCTTTTCCCAAAAGCTAGTCGTCTCTTAGCTGATGAAATTGGAAAGTGTATGCAAAATTATAAAAGGCTAATACAAAAATTGATTTTTACTTGTGTTTTGGGATAATGTGTCAACACTTGGATGGTAGGGGTGGTGTCATAACATTCATTGTTTTAAGTTATATATTATGTATTTATTTTTTGCTAATAAGATAATGTTTTACATGTATTAACAACTATTCAACTATATATCTTATGAGAAGATTAAAGACTTTAAAAAATATTGCAATGACATGTCCATTGTAGAAGACCGTAGGTTGAACTTTACAAATAAATCGTTTTGTTTGTTGTTTAATTGGGTTGCTGTCTAAATTAATAACATATACAATGTACTTCATATCTCTTTTAAAATCGTTGATAAAAATTAAGCATTGCTAAAATATGATAGCATACGTGTATTATTGCTTTCACCATATGAGAGTAGTTTTATATTCTTCTTATATAACATATTTCCCTTTCGATTATTTGGTCTTCAGTTCTTCATCGCCTGCTAGTTTGATAGGGAGAGATAGACAACGTTCAACCAAGCCAAACCCTACTCTAAAGATCGGTGGACCTAAAATAATAATCATTTGTGGTGAGAGGTAGTGGTGAGCCGTTAGCCTGAATAGGCCTTTATTTTAATCTTCATGATATTTAATGCGGTCGAGAAATTTAGGTGTTATTTAAGTCAATGTTGAAGATTGAATCTGAAACTAATCAAATGTCGATACCTTTTAATACCTGCAATTAAAACCACTGTCGTAGATGCTTTACATATTTGTCAAAAAATTTATCAACTATGATGAAATAGCGTAACCTTGCATGATAGCTATGTGTAGACATACTAATTGTAAAAAAATATTGATTTATGTGGTTTTATTTCCTTTTACCAGAGACATACAGGTGCTTTTACGATGAAAAGATCGCACCCCCCTCCCTTTTCCGAGATAAAAACTCCCGTTTAAATTGATTTTCAAATGAAAATAATTGGTTTGAATATCTCCCTTTTAGTCATTTTTTTGTTTGTTGCTTTTGTATTATCTTACCATGTATCAACATTAATGATCTAGGCAAGACAAAACGATGTTTCCATAACTATGCTTTCGTGTTTAAGATGTACGTATAGCAATGAGAGACTGGATAGCATGTTGAAATAGAATGTTAAATAATCACATATGTGTTTACAAGAATTGAGGTCAGGAGTTAGGTGTTATCTGTGTACCGATATATATTATTGGTAACCAGGCAAAATCTAACTGCTAAAAATAAAGAGTTCAATTCCGACACTTACCGGGATCAAAGTACATTTACTAGGTTTCGAATTGTCCCAACCAATCAACAAACGTTAGCTATGATAGAGCTGGGAACAGTATATATGACCTGGATAGAGTCAGCAATATCTTCCAATCAGATAGTAAGAAGCATTCAGACCGCAGACTGTCCATCGTTCAATTCTTAATATCGTCTCCGCGGAGACGATTATGATTGACCCTTATAAAAATCTTATTTCAAATCTAAATAATATACCATCGGATATTACATATGCGTCATATGATGATAAAACAAGTCTTTTATAATCGTTATGATAAGAATAAAGATAGGCACAATCGGCGTTCCACCACTGACCGTTAGAGGTGGATTGAGCGCACACAAGCATGTGTAATCCGCCACATTTGGTATGTACAAGTCTGAAGCCAGGTGTCTCTTGTCCAGTGGTCGTCGTAAGTTGCCATCTGCATGCCATCAATGTGTTTCGTTTTCTGTTGGTTTTGTCTTTTTAAATTGTATCATGTCTTGTTATCCCGGGACCTTTAAATTATATCTTACAGTAAGGGATTTGCTAATTGTTGCCTACCAAAAGAAAAGTATAATCATGCAAAAGACAAAGAATAATTATCAAAATAAGACACAACAAAATAAAGATTTAGAGAAAACATCGCCAAAAAATACAGATTTAAAGTCAGAAGCTTCAGAACGGTGTTCTGTCTCTGCTCCACTCGTGATCATATGATGTCACAAAAATGAGTTAAAAGATGAAGGGATTTATTTGGCTACGATAAGTGGACAACGTTTATACACTTGCGATCAACAATTTATAAGGGCGTTCGTAAAACGTGATATTCTGACTGAAATCTGTATCCATTTTCACATAAATAAACCTACAATGTTCAGGATACAGCAAATCTATCATACCTAATTCAAAAGAATGATATTTAATGTTTGGTTAATGTTTTAGATCCCAGAAGGCAATTCAATAGAACAGACAGAGCATATCTTTGTAATGGAATACCCCAAACTCCCTCTCAAGAAATCATAACAGGGTATACAGCAGGCGTTCCCCAGACCTGTATGCAAGCTGACGCTGGAGTGAGGATTAGTATTAAAAGATTTAGACAAGTCACGGTAGCTGTATGTATCAATTATAAATATTGTATTGGTTATATTTTGTCAGTCTGACAGTTAGGCAACGCTGATTTGACTGACGCTTCGCTACAGTATACTTTGTTGCATAGTTATTGATTGATTGATTGATTTTTTTTTTGCTAAGTGTCAAGTAGCAAATTACAAAATAATTACAATATGTATGCCCTGTAATAAAGGCAACCAGGATGAAGGTCGTGGAAATTTGGACTCGAACAAAAAAATGAGGGTATATTGGATCTTGGCAGAAACTTAGCCTTGCAACGGGCCATATTTACAGACCGCTCAAAGAGTTGTTGCAAGAATTCTTAATTGTACACTCCAAAGTGGGAGATATAAAGAGTAGTACATGTCAGCTGTAACGACAAATATAGAGTAGCACAACATGCATTGCACTTACTAGTGAATGTCTTCATGATACAAGGAACAATTGTGTAAGATTAAAATATGCATTAGTTTTATTTTCACCAATCGAACTACAAAAAAATTATGCAACGTTTTTATATATATCTAATCAAAATTTTAAGAGACATATATTCATGCCATATATCCCGTCTTATAGTTTCAGTACTATAATTCTACTCGCCGTCAAGGATATACTGACAGTTCCGGAATGACTTTATATTACACACCAAAACTCAGGAGGTTTGATGCAGGAGTTTCTCCTTTGGAAGTGACCCATTTTTCAGTCCAAACCGGAAGAAAATCGTATGAAGTAGTGAGCGCATGCCCAGGAGATTGTACTGTGTTGCAGGTTGCATCTCCAATCTACATTGTGCTTGGTATGAATCATATGCACAGACTAGGTAAGTGTTTTGTAAATCTTTAAAATTGACTTTGCAATAATGTTTGAAAATCAAATACATGTTTATGATGGTCTCACTGTGATTTTGAGATGAGGATCAGCAATAACAATACCGTTTCTTTGTTTTTTGTGAGTTTTTGCTGAGCATGTATTGATTTTGTGTCATGAATGGATACCTCGTGTCCTTTGTTTTTCTATTTCTTTTATACTCATATTTCAGTAACATGTTTTCGTTTTTTTAAATGCATGTACTATTTGCCGCTGAACGTTCATTATTCATCAATCTACTGGCCTACGGAAATAAGTGTCACAAGGTCAACTTCGATGCTATAAAAAAAGTAGAAAATAATTCATAGTTTCTATATCTGATAACATAATATAGTACAAATGTAGTTATACTCCATAGATTTAACGCGCACCTGTCATTATGAAGTAAAATTGTATTAATATTTTTTTGAAATGCTTTTAGAACGGAAACAAAGAATAGAGATTCATAGAGGTGGTAAACTGCAGCAAACTGTCACAAATGATACTAATTATAAAGTTGTTCATCCACACTATTTTTGGTAAGCAACGTATTTTAAGAATCTATAGCTGTTTCTGTCGAGGTGTATATAAAAATGTTGATATTTGTCTGACAATACCGTATACTATAAAATCGATATTTTATCATGTTCCAGGATGTTTGCTATGAAAAAAATACATTTTAGTTACCACTTTTTTTTGCAGAGATAAAAATGTTTTGGCTTAAACGATAATTACTGATGACAGTTATTCAAGAAAAGCGCTTCAAACGCGCAAAATGTATTAAGTGTTATTTCTAATATTCACCTTGGACCTTTTTCCAGGTATAAACAGCCAATACAGTTATTGCCAGGAGACATGTTGAAAATGACCTGTGAATACAATTCTACCTCAGAAAATGACACAGTAGAATGGGATGTGTCATGGCGAGGAGAAATGTGTAAAGGTTTACTCTTGTACTACCCTAAACAAAGTTGGCCTTCGCATCACTGTCAGAATTATAGGTCTGTTCCTCTTTGCGAAATCATGATCGATGCTCCTGTCTTTGGTTGTCATTTTCGGAGCTTTATTTCCAATTTAGCTACAACAAACCGCACCTTAGTAGATACTGTAATCCGAAACTGTGGACAAGACAAATCGTGTTCTCCCTGTGTTTGCGAATGATCGGGAAAGTTCGACAACATCCCTGTTTGCAAGGTGACATATATGATCTATGGAAAGAGACAAGATTAGTTAAAGCCAACACACAACTGATGGCCTTGTACGATGTTTTAACGAAGTGTGAGGAGTTTTACAAAGGACAAGTTCCAGATACCATTTTTTCTGACATAGGGACAATTTTAACGTGATCTTGTTGATGTTTTACACTTTATGTCTTCAATATGTATATCAGGTTTAATGTAAAATAAAATATGGGACAAATGTTTTAGGTTGTGCATGAAGCTTTGAAAAGTCAGTAGATAAAGTCTTCATTAGTTATGACCAAGATTTATTCAAGATAGTATTATCTGAGTAGACAGATTTTGAAAAAAATAATAGTAACACTGTACATTTTTTTCTGTTAAAATAGACTACCGACATATCTTGATGAAAATAAATTAGTAAAATCGGCACTGTATGTCCTGCTTTTTTAAGCGAGTGGTATACAGCAGTAGGATGGGATGGAAAGTATGGTCTTGTCCGTTGGTCTGTCTGTTTGTCCATTCGTCTTTATTTTCAACTTTTGTATCTGGAACTGGTTTTGAATCCTTTAACATAATTTTACTCACGTGATTGTTTTGCATGCATCTCTTATTCATCTGTTATATCATTCCATTATCTTAATTTTGTGTAAGGTATACTTTGGGATTTCACGGACTTAGTAATATTTATAGATTATCGTTGATCATCTCAACGAGATTGATTTGCTCGCTTGAGCCGGTACGGCGAAAGTGAGAAAAGCAATCGAGTTGAGATAACCAATGATAATCTGTTGATCGCTATTTTACCTATGACGACGTTGTTTATTTCATGTTAATTTCATTAACAACGGGACATGCCCCTTAGATTCTAGCGATACTTTTCATAACACTCGACTCCGATGAGAAAGAAAATTATCAGACAGTAAGATCAAGGGAAAATTTCGTAAAATAGCGATAATAATACTATGTACAAATTTATGTTCACGTTATTTTGGTTTTAGCAAATCGTCACTATTGCAATATGTATACACCATGCAGGTACAATTATACTAATCAACTTTCTAATGTATGCTAAGACAATAAAAAAAAAAAAAACAAAAAAAAAAATATAAGAAACAGCAACAAATGTCATTTTCATATACCCCAATTAACTTTTTAACTAATATCCCTTAATCCACATAGTAAACAAGACATTGAATCAATTTTTTAGTCCTACAATCCGATGTATTTCTATAGAAGGCAGACAATGATAATTTGTTTTCACAAACCAATCGAAATCATAAAAGAGGGGCGAAAGATACCAGAGGAACAGTCAAACTCACAAATCGAAAACAATAAATTAAAGGAGGTGTGTAACCACACGCCGAATACAATCTCGCGAACATCATTTCACCATTACACTATGGCACCAATATTATATTTTGTATGTTTATATTTTTGCACTTGCAATATGCAGCTTACTATGCTTATCCGTATACTTAAAACTCTCAGAGGGATCGATGTTGCCATTTTAGATTTCCGGCCAACGTTCTTTGAAGTTAACAAAATATATGTATGTGACCAAAAACAGCACAAAGACACTCATTTTTTTCCTACTTGAAGAAATGTAGGTATATCGAAAGTAAACTGCACTCATCTTTTTGCCGACGTTAATAATCAAATAAAAATCGCGCTAAAAATCCAATAATAAGACAATCAAGTACATTTATAAGAACAATACATATATATGTCCCCTTACCGAGTACATGTGTGCCAAACGTGTATCTTAAATATAACATTCATTTGGTAGATTCTAGACCAAATGCGGTGAGTTCAAATTCGGGAACTCCTTTTTAGGTCATCAATAACAATGGCTCGAACATGGTTGAATGACTATTTGCTATGCGTAATAAGAAAACAAAACATGCACAGAAGACTAAGTTAAGTACTTTAGTATATGGAATTCATTTGTCATTACATGATTTCCGTAGCATTATTATCACAAGAAACTCTATTCATATGACTTTAATATTAATTAGAAGCTGTCTTAACTGTGACTATATACTATATATTTTTTTTTTTATAGTTGGAGTGAATTTAACCAGGACACTTCATAGTTGGGTTATTTTTCTATATTCATTAGATGCGGTTGTAATTTGATTTAAACATATTTATTTAAAGTGGATTTGGAAACAAGTTTTGCAACTTATATTAATCCCTTTCCACTTTGCGGGTGCCTGAAATTTTCATCCCGGAACAGGAATCGAACCAGGAACCTTTGTGTTAGTAGTCCGATGCACTAACCACTACACCACGGCTCTCAGGGACTCCGTATGGTGAAGCAAATTCAAAATGTGCTGCATCCGTAAAATCATGGTGCTGTTATAAACGCAAAAAAACTATGTTACTGAATGAAATTCATTGATTATATTACAGTGGAGATCACTTCTTACCTCTCATCAAATCTGTCAGAATCTGTCAGGAGAAATGTTCAAGGACAGTATGTATAATTGTCATCCTGACACCTTTTAGACCGTTCTAGCTAGAACAGTTCTAACCTAGAACTGATTTGGTCAGTTCTACTTAGAACTGATTTCGACAGTTCTACCTAGAACTGATCCTGACAGTTCTACCCTAGAACAGTTTAACACAGTTCTACCTAGAACTAACCAAATCTTTGGTCAGTTCTACGACTAGAACAGTTCTATGAGTAGAACTGATTTGGTGAGTTCTACGGCTAGAATTGATTTAGTCAGTTCTATCCATAGAACAGTTTTAAGAACTCTTATAAATACGTCAAAAGACTATGATACATATGTAGGACTCGGAACCGCGATGGTACTCCGAACCGCGATGGTCACGCTGAAGTGCGATAGTCCACGCTGAAGTGCGTTGGTTAACACGCTGAAGTGCGATGGTGACATTGTGACGCTAACTTGTTGTAAGATACGCTGAAGTGCGTTGGTCTAACTGTGAAGTAAAGTACTAACTAAGCAGGACACATTTAATTTCGTCAAATATACTAGTAATTTGTTCTTGTCATGTTATAGCGAAGAAATTGCTAACACCACTCATTTATCTATTTATCTGATATAACAATTTTTAAGAAATAAAAACCACTAAGAAAATGTATGCTTGACTCATATATATAGTGAGACGTGAAGCTTTTTCTGTAAAAGCAAGCTTGAGAATAAGCTGAGCTGAGCATCAGAAATTGATAAGTACACCAAGTTTGTACCATTCGGGTTTATTTAGGCCTACTCAATTGCAGAAGACGAATACTGTTTATACGCACAATAGAATTTTTAAGATGGCGTGTTTTCTTACAAAGCAGGTTTCATCTCAAGAATAAAACAAAATTATAGCTACTTGATATCACGAACACATTGCTGATAATTAATTTTATTTTACTGTCAAGTTGTCCACACAAAATTATGTGATGCATACTTGAAAAGAAGTAAAAAATAATATTAAGATCAATACATTTAATATGTCTTACAAAGCGTTTTTGGCATGCATTATACATGCTTTCGCAAACACTGGTTAGCCCATCTACAGACAAAGATCATCTTTTAGTCGCCTTTTCTCCATGCATGGTTTGTTGTCTGACTTAGTTTTACATATTTTTGTAACCCCCATCTCTAATGCTCAAAACTGTTCGGGATTTGAATCGTTCGTTTCATTTTGTTTCCTTTCCTTTGTACGTATGAAACCTTCATCTGCAAAATCTTATTATCCTGCCTTTGTAGATATAAGATGTAGTATAAGTGCCAATAAGACAACTTTCCATCCAAGTCGCAATTTGTAAAAGTAAACCATTATAGGTCAAAGTACGGTCTTCAACACGGAGCCATTTTATTTAATACTAGTAACGTATCATTTGAAAACGTCACCTTGTCCAAACGTAATTGTAAAACCATCGGACTTCAGCGAAAGGACCATCGCACTTCGGCGTAGACCATCGCACTTCAGCGTGACCATCGCATTTCAGCGTCGCCATCGCACCTCGGAGTCCTACATATTAAAAAATTGTAACACTTAATGTTGACCAGTGAGATACCCTAACTCTAGTGACGTCATTTAGAACTGTTCTACAATCCTTACAGGTTTGGTCAGTTCTACGGCTAGAACAGTATTAGATGTTCTGCTGACAGTTCTACGGTTAGAACTGATTTAGTCGGTTCTGCTGACAGTTCTACGGTTAGAACTGATTTGGTCTGTTCTGCTGACAGTTCTACGACTAGAACTGATTTGGACATATCTACCTAGAACAGTTTTAGACAGTTCTACCCTAGAACTGATCCTGACATTTCTATCTAGAACTGATTCTGACAGTTCTACTAAGAACAATTCTAGGTAGAAAGTAAAATCACAAAAATATTGAACTCCGAGGAAAATGCAAAACGGAAAGTCCCTAATCAAATGGCAAAATAAAATGATAACACACATCAAACGAATGGACAACAACTGTCATATTCCTGACTTGGTACATGCATTTTCAAGTGTAGAAAATGGTGGATTGAACCTGGTTTTATATCGCTAAACCTCTCACTTGTACGATAGTCGCATCAATTTCCATGAACAAAATATCACAAATAGGGGTGCAAAAACAACGTTTCGAACAGTTCTATGACAGATTATTCTGACAGATCTAATGAGAGGTTAGAAGTGATATCCACTGTATCTGTATATCGTGGTCGTACGCAGTACGCTGATATTGAAAACATTAAATAACGGAGCATGTGATGCAACAACTGGACACGTGGTCCAACAATAAAACCTTCAGTACAAATGAGGATCAGAAACTATAAGACGAAACACACGTCTATACATACATTAACATTTTAAAGATAAATAGGAAAAATGTTTAAGATAGCTCGGTCACGCTCGTCACATTAAATACAGAGTAATTTAAACCAATTAAATAATTCGATATATATAAACGTGAAAATCAGTTTATGAATCAATTTCTATTTTTTCGTTTTAGATAATTAATTTCATATTCTGTAATTTATGTTGATATGAGTTATCAAAGCATGTAAATGTGGAAAAAGATTACATAAATGCTTAAAATAAAAATTTCTGGCTCATTGGGTACAATTTGATTGAAACGATTTACTGCCAAAGACGTTTTTATCTGGGAGTAGAATGAGATCACAGATTTAAGTATAATTTTATTAAAACAGTTTTAAATGTTGTTTGTATTTGTAACAGGATGATGTAGAAATATTTTGTTTGAATTGTATATATCTTGAAAGAAACAACATCTTTTAAATTCAACACATTGATGCAACTCTGTTAGTACAATGACTGTCATACATTTCTATGCAAGTGCTCAACTAGATCTAAAGTTTTTAAGATTGAAGGCCCCCTTGCCTTTAGTTGCCATTTTCAAAACTTTCTAAGAGAAAAGAAACCAATGTCAAGAACTTTAAAAAAAAAATCTTTTATGGATAGATTTTAGTATATTGAATATAATTAATGACCACCAGCTGTAAAAGAGCAACAAGTACTGTAACACATGCAGCTATCTTAGGCTTAAAACTTTTGTTTAAAAGTAAACGGTAAATTGCTCTGTAATACATAAAGACAAAAATACATTTCAGAATAAGTTTCCGAATGAAGGCGTATGTTATATGATCTGCTTCTTTTTCTTTCTCAGCCGCTGTTGATTTCTTTTCTTCATTGCGACTGATAGATACCAGTTTTTTTTTCACTATTGGATTGCCACGGGTAAAACTTGTTTGTACCTCATCACGGGTCACATTTTCTGTTCTCATTTCCATCATGAATTGTTCATTCCATGATATGTTCTTGTAACCGGTTGAATGCCGATTTTCATTTGTTATATATGTACAGTGTGAGCTACTGGTGCTATTAATTTCCTCTGGTTGCCAGAAGAGTTTGTATTTGTCGTATTTCGGCAAATTTGCTATCGTGACATGTGTATTAACAATATTATTATGTGTATATGAGGATTGTTTGGTAAAGGAGCTCGACAAAATTATAGGGCTTTAAGTATCCATACTTGGAATAATGTGCTGGTAATTCGAAATGGAATGTAGCATTTGGAACCATAAATGATTCAAAGTAGGTTGGGATTTCTTCTATCCATATATCCACAGGTTTATTACCTATTATTTGTTTGAGTTGATAAATACCGTACGCGTATATAGTTGACATACCATGTCGCAGACCATGTCGCAGACCAATGTTCCTTAACACTATAACGTTGTATATAAATCTTTAAAAAGATGGGACGTATTCTTGAATCACGCTTGCGCATTCGCTAATTGGGTTTGACAGTTCAAGCAGAGTATTAGAAATATAAGGATTGATTGCTGTAAGGTAATCCAGAAATACCATCATAATATGCCTAATTGTCTTTCATCAGCGAGCCTCTAAAACTTATGATGACCTTAAAAGAGATATTAGTACAGATCACAGTATTTTAGTTAAATATATATATTATTAGACAATTGTCATTGTATCACACACTCTTGGACGTTATATCAGGGTTATCTTCAGCATTGTACTCATATAAAATAAGTTTATTAAATCTAGTAATAAGACACTACACCATTACGGATTTTACTCTTACTTGCATGTAATAGTAAGACAGTATATATTTGTAAGCCATCGATTATGTACATTTTCTTATCCTATTACTTGACAATATAAATTGTGAAATAGAAACACGTTATTATGACAATGATAGGCATACCAGTTACCGGTAGAAACAACACAGAGGTAGAAATTAAAACGAACAGATGTACAAATTAAAACGAAACATAATTAACAACATTTAATATATACAGCAAGATAAGAATAAACCCCTTTTAAACAGATCAAGGGCTACTCTAAGGTGGTCTGGAAAAGATAAAAGCTCCTGCATATTTGCAAAAGTATGAATTATTCGAAATGCTAAGGATTTTCTTATCTCAGGCATAGATTACCTTAGCCGTATTTGGTACAATTTCTTGGAATTTTGGGTCCTCAGTGCTCTTCAACTGTGTACTTGTTTTGGCTTTCTCTAACTATTTTGATCTGAACGTCACTGATGAGTCTTATGTAGACGAAACGCGCGTCTGGGTTATCAAATTATAAGCCTGTTCAACATATTATGCTTGTTGTATTAATAAGGATAAGAACAAATTCGACTTTAAAACTTTTTTTGATCTCAAGATAGAGGGAGATAAGACTATATAAAAGCTACAACAATTTGAAAAAAGAGGCGAAGGATACCAAAAGAAATTCAAACTTATATCCGTGGTTATATATATGATGCATATATTCCATAACGCTCACCAAATTTATGATAACGCCCGTAAAACCTAAGAAGGGATAAATGTAGCTTAATCATAGATGACCCTGGTCCAATAGCTTCATTGTAATCAAAACGTTCAGTTAGCATTTGTTTTATGTTTCTGCTTCACTTTAAAAAATGATCCAGATGTCATGCATTTCAGTCAAAATATAAGATCGATGTACTTGTATTTAAGAAACCACTTTAATTGTTTAACTAAACAAATACCAGTCTCGCTAAGTAGCATTCCATTATTGAATACATGTATATTGATATACATGATGTTATCATAGTTTGTCTTCTTGCTTTCATTACATTGACTTTTATGGTGCAATGTTAAAAGTCGACATTTACATACAAAATTATGTTAAAGTAAATGATGAAATTTATGTATTAATATTTTTTTCAAAACAAACCGGTATCTTATTTTATGCGTTGTGTTTGGAGTAACATCAATCGCTGGTACTCTTGGGCCATAGTTGAAAATCAATATATGGAATGCTGTTATAGAATATTCAAATCATCTAGACATATTTCAAAAATAAGGTTTAGTCTGTAGATTTGCAGTTTTATTAATAATACGTTGCTACAATTGTGTACGTACCTGTGTCAGTCGTAAAACAGAGTTTGCTTTGCACTTTAATTGAAAATACAATTTTCTAGAAACAAATAATTTCCTTAAGGTTTGAGTAATTTTGACCTTTGATACACAGCCGTAAAACTTGTTTTTATTTCATAAAGGCTATGGTGAAACTAATAATGCAGACATAAAAGCTCTTTGTGTTTTGTATTACCTATTAGCTTATTAGTTCTTTGACATTTGAGTGCATCAAGTTCTTCAGGCACAACCCCAATTTTTCTGTCATCCGAGCCAATGTTTGGTGTTTTAATCCAATATTTCGTAGCACATACGCAAAACAGTGCCTATAAAAGCTATAATAACGAAATTAACTTGCAAAAAAAAAAAAAAAAAAATAAACAATGAATAACTTTCGCATTACAGAGATTTTTAAAAGTCATGTAGTTTTTCGAAATTAAGTCTTTTTGTCTGATGTTGCCTGAGGGAAAATGAAAGAAGAGAAACACAAATTTGAATGTCAATAATGAATAGATACTTAAATATCTTGATAGCATCTGGACCCGAAGCATACATAAAACAATACCATATTCATCTCAACTGAATTTTGCTTGAATATGTTTGAACCTTAATTTCTTGTCACTTTATAATCTAAGCAAGGGAAATTTATTGAAAATGAAAAGTATGTCAGAAATAATGTCGGTGCCAAAAAAAAAAAAAAAAAAAAAAAATGTTTAAAGGACGATAAGCTTGGGTACTATCAGTCAAGCGGAAGTAATATACACATGCACGATTTGTTTTATAAAATAGAAAATCAATACAAAAATGACACAGAAATTGATAACTATAGGTCATCGTACGGCCTTCAACAATGAGCAAAGCCCATACCGCATAGTCAGCTATAAAAGGCCCCGAAATAACAATGTAAAACAATTCAAACGAGAAAACTAACGGCCTCATTTATGAACAAAAAATGAACGAAAAACAAATATGTAACACATAAACAAACGACAACCACTGAATTACAGGCTAAAGTTTATTCTATAGTTAGAAATTTTTTCACAATTCAGTAAAACGTGATTTTCATCTTCTACCTCACCGGATTTACATACATTACAAACTCGTTGTTAATCATTGGTGGGTAAACCTAAATGTCCATCCTGTTTTGTCATAAACGCTTTTAACTGTTTATAATTTTATATCGAGATATATAATTCGCAACTACCATCTTGTTTTCACTCATCTGTTGTACGAAGTGTGAGATTTACGTTATATTGATCAAGGTTAGGAATTTTACATCAATAGCAATAATAAGGGAGATTATTCCAACAAAAGGATAAACCATTTTATGTAATTTTGAATTTGAGTTTCCTGCCTTAAAATTAGATGAACTAATTACTCTACTTTTTCATGTATTTTTCCTTCAAAGTTAACTTGAAACATTGCAATGAACTATGTTCAATAATACCTGTTAATTATAAGCACACAATGCACAACATAGGGCAAATGGCATAACATATATAAAAGCGATTAATGCTATAATCCATGTCATTGCAAGAACTTGATCACTACTCACTCATGTTGAAAACCAACATCTAGGCAACATCTAGAATACAACTGTCAATATAGCATTTCGAAACACACATACCAATGCTTCAAATGATATTTTGTAAGTTCAATATTTCCAGTATAAATCCATTTTGCAACATAATTGTGTTAACTTTCTTTGTATTGCCAATAATCGAAAAGAGTGGAAATGAGGTAGATGTTAGTAACTATAGATCTCCGATCTGTCTTTGACAATTAGCAAGTATTACCTCGTATAGCAACCCATCAAAGGCCCCAACATAACGGAATTTTGCATAAATTATAGGTATATTGATCCAATATCCACCCGAAAGAACTCGAAACATTGTACACGTAGCACGTAATCAATGTAAGGTCGGAAATGTGATCCATACTATAAACGGGTGGATATTGGATCAATATACCTATAACAATTTTAACTAAGAAAATTAGTGGCCTGATTTAATATACAAAACAAACGGCAACCACTGAATTACATGTTCTCATTGGGCAGACACATACAGAATATGACGATGTTGACATGTTTTTTTTTTTTTTTTTGGCGCATTACTCTACTATTCACCCGAATGATTAATACACAAGTACAGCTATAAACAAACTGTACAATAAAAATGATACCGTATTCAGCAACAAAAGATAACTACTGGCGAGACAATTTTCGGGACGCCGGGATCGGCCGATTTTAGTAACGGGAAATCGGGATTGCCTTGTTTAAAGATCGGGAATTCGGGATAGAAAAACATCGGGATACGGGAAAGCCACGTTTTTAGCCACGGTAAATCGGGATTTTTATGTTGAAATATAACAAGATTGACAAAAAACTGAACCTTGGACAGATAAAAGTGCTATTTTCATTATACTTCAATCAGAATCGCATCTAGAAACAGAGTAGATCCAGATCAATTTTCTGACTGGCTACTGAAGATTTATGAGAACAAAAAATGCTTATATGCAGCTCTCGCCCCCTTCCCTCCCCTCATTTTAGTATAGTGAATACCGTCATTTAATTGGGATTCGCCTTCAGTAAGATAATCACGTTTATTCTGTATTACAGTCGTGTTATTTTTATCGGCTTTATGAATACATATAGTATTGTCGATTTTAATTTCTTTATGCATTCACGTTCCGATTTAGACATATTGTATTTAATCTTCGGCATATATTTTGATAATTCGTGTTTTGTGTAGAAAATGTATTTTCTATTGAATTATCGCCAATGATTGGAACTTGAAAGTTAGACTTAATTTTGAAAGAGTGGTTTTAGTTGCTATGCGTACATTAGTACCGAAATAATATTTCAGTCGCAACGACCTCTCAAATGATTGAAAATCTTTTATCAATTGTCTGTGGTTACATTTGTTTGTAGGAACAAATTTTAAACCTTTTGCTATAACTTTAAATTCAGTTTCAGTTATATCTCTTTTAGATAAGTTAAGGACGAACTCTTTGTGAAAGTTTAGGTCCCGTTTCTTATTTTCAATAGCAAGATTGTGTTTAAATCGTATATGCTTATTCTTTGTTTTATTTCTTTTCTTGTTTTTATAATATCTTCTAGTATGACCCATGATTATCAATGGTGTCAGTGATCAATGGCAGAATTGCGCTTTGTTGAAATAAAGGTCATTATGAGAGCCTTATGTAAATTGAATGATAGATGATAATTATTACGGCAACCAATCGAATTCTTCGATTTGGGAATATAGGCGTAGCCACTGGTAGATAGGCATACACTTTGTATTTCTGTATTGGTGTTGTTTTTTATAATCCCTTAGGAATGTTAGCTAGTGACTTCTTCTAATTTTCACTGCCATGTATTTCATTTGTATTTATTAAAACACTGATTGTAAGCTTTCTCAATGCGATACACTGATGAATGATTTATTGTTTGTTTCTTGATGTCCAGTGGCACATATTTCATGTATCTTTAGGACGATGATAATGGGATGACATAATTTCGTCTGCTAGTATAATAGCATAACTTCCGTTGATATCATGATGTATGATTGATTGTTGTTTGTTTAACGTCCAGTGGCACATATTTCATGTATGTTTAGGACGATGATAATGTGATGACATAAGTTCATCTACGAGTATAATAGTATAACTTCCGTTGTTATAATGATGTATGATTGATTGTTGTTAGTTTAATGTCCAGTGGCACATATTACATGTTTGTTTAGGACACTGATATTGTGATGACTTGAGGGTGTTTGCTAGTATTATAGTACAAACTTTCCTTGTTTATTGTCGGTCATGTTAACTTATTATCACTTTCGATGTTACCTTCTAAGGTTTGACATGATATAGCGATGAAAAATGTTTGTTTGCTAATATAATAGTATAACTTCCATACTTCATTGACAAACATATTCATTTAATATGTGTTTGATTCAAGGGTTTGACATGGTATAACGATGAAGCATGGTTGTTTGCTAGTATAATAGTATAACTTCCATACTCCATTGACAATCATAGTTGTAGTTTTTTGTTTTTTGTTTGTTTGTTTTTTTTTTTTTGGTTAGCTGTTTATGTTCCTTCTAGGGTTTTACATGATATAACGATGAAACATGGTTGCTTGCTAGTTTAATAGTATAACTTCAATATTTCATTGATAATCAATATTTAAGTAACTGATCAGATGACTCTCATTAATCAATGATAAACAAAACTGAGTTGTGAAAACATATAATTATGAACTGTATAGTATTAATACATGTATATACATAGTTTAGAAGTTCACAACAAGGTATGTCTATTCACTATAGTGTTAGCGCCTTTTTATAAGGTCCTTGAACATACTCAGCAGGTCATTGTTTTTAGATTCATTGTCTCTTTGTTTTCTAGATCTGTTTTTGGGAGTCTTATCCCGTTCCTGGAGTATGGGGTTCTTCTTACGTCCCTTTCTCTGGTTGGCCCTCTAGGGCTCTCTTTGTCAGAACGGGATTTGTGTCTCATGTCCGTAATGAACTCTCTCAACTTTAATGTGTACTCCTCATTAATACTGTTGGCCTCTTTGGCTAATTTAGTCCTAGCCTCTCCACTTGGTGGGTTGTTGATATCAAAGCACGATATTCCTGTGTTTAACACGGTACTGATGGTGGAATTTAGTTCTTGCACGCGGGTACCTAGTATATTAAGCACCGACTGATATGCCTGTTCTTTGGCCTCTATCAGACATTTATCCATTGGCTCTTTCAGAGCTTCAAAGTTTTCTTTAGTTTAGCCTAAATGAAATGTTCAAACACGAAAAATTGTCGCTTTCTCTGTCAAATTTCATTCTATGAATCAGTGTCAGGAGCGGAAATCTGGTTTCATTCAGTTTCCTGACTTCTGAAAAAGTGTCATCAACTAAAGATTACCTAGATTATTTTCTTCTTCCACTGGTGAAGACTCAAGATACATATCTATCAGATACTAGCGATTTTATCAGATACATAGAAAATACTCACACGGAACAGAGTGATTTACTTGTTTCTTATGATATAACATCGTTATATACTAATCTTAATTTCAATGAAATTAAAACGGCTATAGAAAATACGCTTACAGACCATGTAAATCAAGAATATGATATTAAAAGACCATCTACAGAAAGTCTACTTCATACTCTTAGTATTTTACTGACAAAAAATGAATTTACTTTTAATGAAAACGCATATAAACTAATCGTTGGCGTTTCAATGGGCGGAGTTGCTTCCCCGAAAATATCGGATATTGCTATATTTGACCATATAAATAATATTATAGAACAATATCCATACAAAGATAATATTAAATTTCATAAACGAATGAGAGATGATAGCTTTATTATATTTAGTGGAAGCAGTGAGCAAATTAAACAACTATTTGAAATAGCAAATAAGAAACATAACCTGCTGAAATTGACTTTTGAAATAAATACTCATGCTATGAAATCCTTTGATGTTGTATCGTATAAAGTCGAACGGTTCACAACATCTGGAATACTAGATTATAAAGATAAAAAAAAAAACATCTAGAATACTAGATGTAAACTGTTACACCAAACCCACTGAAAAATTTCAGTATTTACGTAGAAGCTCGAGTCATGCTCTTACCTGTTTCTCTTCTTTTATTAAAGGAGAAGGGACTAGAATTCTTAGAAACATCAGCAGTAAGGACGAATTTAATAAACGTATAAAACTGTTTATAGATAGATTATCTAGACGGGGATACACGAAAGAAGTCGTCAGTCAAATATTGCACAAAATTCGTCACGAAGACAGACAGTTTAAACTTCGGAAGAAACAATATAACAATAACATAACAGGCAGAAATATGTTCATTACAACGTATCATTATAATGCTGAATATCTTAAAAAAATTATAACAAAGTTCTGGTATATAATTCGAAAAGATCCGATTGCCAAACAAATATTTAAATATAAACCAGATATGGGTTTCAAAACAATAAGAATATTAGCGACATGATAATTAATCGTTAAGTCGAAGAACCACTCCACAGGAGGCTTTATAATATAGTGTATACTGTGAAACAGATGTAATAAAGACATGACACCGATTTATTTCAATAGATCACGTATCTGAGATAACCGACGGTTTCTTATATGTCCATGTTTCTACCCAGCAGGGTACCTACACATATTTCTTCAAATGCTAAACATGAAGACTTTTGTATATTATCATATAGATGACAAAACAAACACGCCAGTATACCCTGAATTCAACAATATGACATTGATGAATAGTATCTCTACCATATCCCGTGTAGACATATGTTGAAGTAATTAGTGATAAAAATAAAGACAACAAGTCTCTTCATTAATTAAACAAAAGTGCTGATCAACTTGGTCAGGTTCTTCAGTCTGTAAAAAGACTAGCTACAACGTAGACCTATATGCACGTGTAGTTAATAAATAAAAAAAACTGTTATGAAACAGACATACATCTATCTATGATACTA